>SNQJ01S0109273.1:243-19724 GCA_010110895.2 Picea sitchensis
GTTAGTATTATTGTTGACACATGGTTTATGGATGATGTAGCATACTTGTATTGGTATATTATTAGAAGCACATATTGATCTTGGTGATGATTATGAGTTGTTGTGTTATTCTTGGTTGATGCACATCTTTGAGTGTTGTCTTGGTGATTGATCTTGATGAGTAGATATGATTTGGTTGATAAGATTGATGAGACGGGTTGTTGTGATAGGTTTTTTGGACAGGTTGTTGTGATAGGTTATTCATACATGTTTGGTGCATGGTTGATGCACTCGTTGATGGTACAGGTTGAGGTACAGGTTGGTGTATGGTTCATGCACTTATTTATGGTATAGGTTGAGGTACATGTTGGCACATATTATTGATACAGGTTGTTACATGTTGATTACAGGTTGATTGGTACAGGTTTACAACAATATATCTCACAATGATAGTGTTACAATGGTTCCATCATTCTACTTCTACGTCAGGGCAGTTGGATGAGGCAAGGACAAGTTGTTGTAGCCACCTACTCGTTTTAGTCGAAGAACATAGGGGTTTGTAGCCTCCTTCTGGTTTTATCCAGAGAATTGGGGAGTTGGAGCTTCCCTCAGGTTGTAGCTTGAGAAACTAGGGGGTTGTAGCCAAAGAATTGGGGAGTTGGATATTCCTTAAGGTTGTAGCCTGAGAAACTAGGGGGTTGGAGCCTCCTTCCAGTTGCAGCTGGAAAAAAAAGGAAGTTGGTGCTTCCAATGAATTTAATTCTTAAACACATATAAGAAAAAAAAAATCGTGGTTTTCTCCCACTTTGGGTTTCCACATAAAACACTGGTGTACTGTGTATGTGTGTGATTGCTCATTTTTTCATTGTTTATTTACTCTGCAACTATTGAATGATAATGCTACATTGATATAACATTTGCATTTTATGGTGAAAAATGATCCAATTGCTCTATTACTAATTCACCCCCCCTCTCTGTAATCCAAGAATGTCAACATAACCCATCAAGTTCTCGAAGAAGGGATTGAAAACACCTTAATTTTGGCAAACTACCTTTTCCTTGATGAGTAAAAGAAGGATGGATCTTGGGGCTTATATTTCGATGGTGCTTACTCAAACACAAGATCAGGTGTAGGGATAGTATTGAGATCACCCGACAATGAGGCTACCCTTTTCTCGCACATGATTGAGTTGAATTGTACAAATAACATCGTCGAGTACGAGGCTCTTATCCTGGGCATAAATCTTGTAATTTATATGAACATCAAGTCCCTGCACGTGAGAGGGGACTCTAACTTAATCATTTCTCAAGTTAACAATAATTTCGCTGTTGAAAACCCAAGGTTGAAACAATACAAGGATGTTGTATGGGATGCCATAAAGAAGTTTGACAACTTTTCTATTGAAGCCTTCCCTAGGGAAGATAATCATTTGGAAGAACACCTTGTTGTTTCTGCTTCCACCAAAAAAACATTCAAGGAAATTGGTCTCTATAAGGTGGAAGTAAATTATAGGCCCTCACTACCTGATAACTTGGAACATTGGTAGGTTTTTAAAAATGAAATCCAGATTCTGTGTTTTCTCTAGAATGAAGGTGAATTCTCGGAAGCCCAGATAAACCTATTGGCGGAAAAAGAGAATATTGAGATCATTGATATAGTTGACGGAATCTTACCTAAAGGTATTGTTACCTTAGAAAACCTTTTTGATCAAAATGACATGTACAAGGGGAGGTATTCAAAGAAAATCGATGGCAAGTTCATTGAATTCAATATTGGGACCAAGGAATCCCCAAATATGATCAAGTTTAGAAAAGGAACAATTTTTGATGAAAGGGAAAAAATGATTTCCCTCATAATATAATTTAAGGATGTTTTCACTTGGTCTTACGAAGATCTGAAGGCTTAATGAGAAAATGTCATACAACATGCCATTCCCCTTATAGATGGTACTAAAACCTTCAGACATAAGTGCAGGCAGATGAACCCAAAGGTTTCCCCACAAGTTCAGAAGGAGTTGAAAAATATGGTTGAGGAAGGAATAATTGAGCCTATCATATATTCATCTTGGGTGTCTAATCTAGTCACCGTGAGGAAAAAGACTGGTGAGATTAGGATATGCATCGATTTCAGAAATTTAAACCAGGCTTCACTTAAGGACAATTATCCTCTGCCAAACATGGAGTATCTTCTGCAAAGGGTCATTGGAGCATAAATGATGTCCATGCTTGATGGTTTCTCAGGATATAATCAGGTGTTGGTAAAGGAGGATGACCAACTAAAAATTTATTTCACCACCCCTTGGGGAACTTATAAGTATTTGAGAATGCCCTTTGGACTAAAAAAACACAGGGGCGACTTTCCAACATGCCATGGATTATGATTTTAGGAATCTAATCAAGAAACCTATAGAAATATATCAGGATGATCTAACCGCTATCTCAAAAAAGAGGGAACAACACATCCATCACTTAAGAACGATTTTCTAGAGATGCAGGGAGTATGGCACTTCTCTCAACCCTAAAAATCAATTTTTGGTGTTGACAAAGGAAAGTTGTTGGGTCATATAATTTCTAAAAAAGGAATCACAATAGATCCTTTGAGGGTTGAATCCATCAAGAATATCCCTCTCCCTAAAGACAACAAAGCCTTGCAATCTTTCTTTAGCCAAATTAACTTTGTGAGGAGATTCATTCTGAACTTTGTCGAGATTGTTAAACCCCTCAAGATATTGTTAAAGAAGGATGATCATTACAAAAAATAATCTTACACTTTGTTCAAGTCTCTCAGACATTTTCAAACTTATTTAGGGTACAACAAGATCAAATCCTTTGGCCCTTACCCCGCTGTAAAGGACATTTTATCGCAACAATATTGGCTTAGATAAAGGTAAAAGTGGGTTTCAGAGATATAGGAATACGATTTGGAGATTAAACCATCCAATATAATTAAATGGAAAGGATTTGCCAAAATGATGACATAGATAAATCAAGAGGCCATCTAGGTAGGAGAAAAGGAACAAATCAACATTATCATAAGAGAAATTGAGAACAATGAGTTGTATTTGGATTTCATTTATTACTTGAAGAACCTCACTTGCCCTAATCATTTGGTAGAACATAAAAGGATATCCATGAGGCTCAATGCTACGAAGTAATTCCTAACAGAGGATGGTATTGAGTGGAGAAACCATGATGGGGTGATCCTCAGGTGTGTGAATAAGGAATAATCTAACAAGTTGATGGCAGAGCTTCATTCAGGGCCTTGTGGAGGCCATTTTGCAGCATACACCACTGCCCATAATATTTTAAGGGCGGGATATTATTGGCGCACTATTTTCTCTGACACACATTGATATGTCAGATCTTTTCAGCCATGTCAATTCTTTACCACAAAGCAACACCTTCCTTCCCTTCCCCGTAAGCCAGTCGTCATAGAAGCACCCTTTCAACAATGGGGATTGGATTTCATTGGGGAGTTCAAGGAAAACTATAGTAATGGGTATTGATGGATTTTGACTGCCACTGACTACTTCACCAGATGGGTGGAAGATATGCCAACAAAGAAAGCAACATAAGAGGTTGTGATGAAGCTCCTTGAGGAAACAATTATCACTAGATTCAATGTTTGTTCTAAAATAACCACAGATAACACACAATCTTTTATCTCAATGGTGCTCAATTTTTTCTTTAAGTATGGGATCATTTTATCACACTCCTAAAATTATTACCCTCAAGGAAATGGATTAGCAGAATCCAACAACAAAAACATCATGAATATTGTGAAGAAGATTGTTGAGGAAAACAAGAAGAGTTGGGATAACAAAATTAAGTATGCCTTGTGGGAAGGCAACACACCTACCAAGACCTCCACAGAAAAAAACCCTTTTGAGTTAGTTTATGGGTTAGAAGCACACTTACCTATAAACCTCCAAATTCCAGCATTATAAATAACCCAACAATGTTTTACAGATAAAGAAGCATTGCAGGGGCGAATTGATCAACTCTTAGAATTGGAAAAAACTCGAAGAATGGCCTTTGATCAAATGGAAAAGAATTAAGAAAAGGTGAAAGAGACATATGATTGAAAGGCAAGGAAAATAGATTTCAAGAAAGGGGACCAGGTCTTACTATGGGACAAGAGGAGAGAAAAACTTGGAATGCGTTAGAATTTTGTCAGTCTTTGGTTGGGGCCCTACAAGATAGAGTAAATATTTGGGCCAACCTCTTTTTACTTATCCACGACAAAAGGGAGGAGGATGCCACTACCGGTGAATGGATCTCTCCTCAAACATTATTACCAAAGTGACACTTGACTTCTTCAGGGCTTGAGCCCCAAGTAAGTAGGTAAGTCATCTTTCTTTCCTTGCATTTTCATATTGATTGGTCATGTTAGTTTATATAAATTTCATATTTTGTTTTTATCTACTAGCACTTTTTTTAATGACTAGAGGAATCGAGAACTAGGTCGGTCTCGTACTCGCGTGACATAGGGTCGATTCCAAGCGCTACCACTATAACCTCTAGGTACCATACGTATGCCCCGCCTGTAGGCATGGGTAAATCAGGGGGATTTGAACTTGGAATCTCATGAAACATAACACTTCATATCACAACACTTTCTAGTTGAGTTGTCCCCCGAGGGATAATAAAAGAAGTGAAATACACGGGGATGGGATTTGATCTACTTATGTGTGCACGGGTCACGTTACCATTTAATATAGTATCTCTGGGTGCAACCACACATTCAACCACTACCTCAAGGTGCCCCCATGGCTCCAGGTAAGGCCCTCATGGGAATTGAACCTTTCCCAATGGTGAAATACTCCTCACTTTCCACTATTGGATCCAACCCCTTTTAGTGCTCTACTTGCATATTGATTTCATGCTTAGTTTAGAAAAAAAAATTAAAGAAAAAAAATGCTAAAAGTTTCTTTTCTAGATCAATTTCGTTTTGGGTTTTGATGTATATGGACGAAGGGTGATAAAACCACCCTAGATTTTATAGTTTTTTGTTTCAATGTAGGAACATGTCTACTAGGAGATACTATAGTTCTCATGCACTCTACGACGAGCACATGTCCCCAAGTATGAGCAAGATGTTATCCCCATTTTTTGGGATAACTAAGGAGATGATGTCTCGAGGCCCTCAGGTTGCATATATGGAGTGCTGAGAGACCACGTGACTAGAAGTGTCCACTTGCACATATGAAATCCCTCTCTATCACCATAGTTTGGATCCATCTTCAACGCATCTACCACACCAGCTAGCTTATGGAAGGCACATGGGTCTTTCTCCATGCGGTACAAGTTAGGTATTTTGGCAGGTAATCACCCTAACATTTGAGGCATTTAAACATGTTGTATTTAATCTACTTTTGATTATAGAACATCTGCTTGGAAATTATTATTTTTACATTGTTTCACCTTGGTGGGTGTCATCGATTTCCTAGTAAGTGACCAATTGTTTGGGAAGGGGTGCAATTGGGGGTCCCTTGAGAGGTCATCATACCATTCCCGACCATACTTATTACTTTCTTCTCATTTCATTCCCATCAAATGTCCCTCTTCTAGGCCCTTTGACTTTAGTGACCCAAGAAGGGCATGTACCTCATTTCATGGAAATAAGGGGCTGAAGGCCCAGGGGGATGGTTGCTGGAAAAAGATAAAAGCCTAAAATATAAACCTTCTAGATGCTTTCCTAGACAGGTCTTGAGAATAATGAACAATTTCTCTTAAAATAATTGAATACCTGCAAAATATTAAACACATAATAAGTATCTTGCTTGAATATAAGAATAACACAAGTGTGTTATAATGCTTTATATGGTCTCCCCTATGGCACTTTGTGGACCTCTTCTTTCAAGTGACACTGTGTTACTGCTCTCCAAGCTAATCGATTCACTATTGGGAGTGCACATGTTTTTGTATAATTAATGAATTAATAAATGGGCTTGAAAAAAGGTTGCATTGAGGAAGAAGGTGCAACACACCCCCTACAAAGGCACCCATAAATGAGATAATACAATCCCTTGTGTGTCATGAAACTCATTGACCTATGAAGTCTAAACCATTATCCACCTCATCATCCACTACATGACTTTGAAGGGGAAACCTTAGGAGCATCCCCTACTTGAGGTTTTTGGTTTACCCAATAGGAATTTTATGACACCCCTCCCATTCCTAAACTTGGTCAATTGTATAGGGTATTTGAGCACTTGTTTAATTTTATGAGGTAGTTTTAATGCACATGTTTAGGTGAATTTTTTATTAGATGTGGTTTTTACTTGCCATGATATTTTGACTTGAGATCCTTGGAGGGCATACCTATTTGTTTTGCAGGAACTTGTTGGTGGATAGTTTTGGAGGTACAAGCCTAGCTTGGGCTTCCATAGGGCTTGAATCCCACAGGTCAGATGCCAAGGGCCCACATGGAAGATCATGATGACTCGCCTTTGAAGGTCTAGAAGACACCATGGATGACCTCACCATGTCCTAACAAGTCAAATGACTTGCTTTAGAGGCCAAAAATTCCACCTTAAGGGGTTTGACATCATGCTTGAGGGGGTTTTGAGTGGTGATGAGGAAATATGGCACGTTTTGAAGGAAGGAAGCTTTGAACCATGAAAAAAAGGCTTGGATGAATGACATATAGCCTTTGGAGGCCTAGACATGCATCCCCAACTCCAACGACTTTCTCCAAGTGCCAAATCATTTCCCTAAAGAGGGGTAATGTCTTCTTTTAGGGTTTCTTTCATGTGCTAAAGTGTAAATTAAATATTATTCTTTGTTAACATGGATAAGATAAGGGTTTTTGACCCCTTATCTTATGCTTTAACCTAAATTATGTGTAAAATCAATGTGTAATACTTTTTGTATAAATAGAGATCATGTGAATCTCATTTCATAACATAACTCTCCCATTGTGAGAAGTATTTGGATGAAATTTGCACCCTCCTTGGGAAACATCTTCTATATTGTGCTCTTTTCTTGGTTTGTTTATTCTATTGGTGGAATAAGTAGTGTGCTACCTCTCTTGGAGTTTTTCTTTTGCATTTGTGGTGGATTTATCTTGGTAAGAGGGAGTTTATCTTGTCATTTCTTGAACTAGGTAACGATTTATCTTGTCGATATTTCATTGCTTAGTTACAAGTTTGATTTTCTAGATTTATTGGGGAGTATAAGGACTTACAACCCCACCATTATCTATCATTTTTGTCTAGAATTTATTTTTTGCAAAAGGTTTTACTAGGAGAAGTAAAAGGGTTTACACCCTCCTAGTATCTCCTAGATTAACATTTGCTTGACTTGGGGAGTAAGAGGGTTTACACTCCCAAGGAGATAGCATTGTTTATATTTTTATTTACTTGACTCCATAACCCAATAGCTAAAGGCACTAGTATAATTGCATTGGAGAAATAAAATCTTGCATTTGTTATCGTGAATTTTTGTGATTTGGAGGTTGTCTAAGTTGGAATCAATTATTTTCCCTATATGCTTGATTGAGCCACTAGGGTGTCATATTTACCTAAGTACTACTTTATTTTGTTATAAATATTCATCTACAACCATTAGGGATGCAAAAACCCTAACACGTTTTCATTCGTAACTTGCTTTTTCAACCATCAAAAGTTGCTAAGAGTTTGCCACATTAATCTACTTAGCCTAGCGCAACTTTTGGGTGGAATCTTTGTGATTTTTGGTGATTGGATTTATTGTTGTAACAATTTTTTTTCTACGTCCATGAGGCTGCAAAATATCTCTACAAACACCTTTTATTACAACCTTGTTTCATTGCTAAAGTCTTGTGCTTTCATTCTTGAGTATCACTAGTGTTTATCTAACTTATCTCTTGCATCATTTGTTGGACTTTTAACAATTATTTAGAAACTTCAATACTTATTCTCTTTTCGATATACATTGTTTTTTATTGATGCAATTAGGGATAAAAAGCTTAACTTGCTTGTATACCTAACATTATACACACGTTCTTGGCTTGTTCTTTTGTCTCGGGAAAGTACACCACTCTTGATAGGGATTCTTACTGTTATACAACATTTTGTTGCAACAAGTGATACTGCCTATTCTCTAAAATATAAAGCATAGAAATTTGGAATAAAATTGTGAGAAATTGTTCTTGGGCAGGATCAACTAGAAAAAAATCCCTAAATTACAAAGTTGTCGCTTGTTGCTTTCTAGAAAGGTGCGACAACTTCACTTGTTTCATTCTTCATCACTGGAAGGTGCAGCAATGTCGCCTGTTGCTAAGCTTTAAGGGTGCAACAACCTTTGTACGCGCGGAAAAAGAAGAAATTTGGAAAGATTCTAGAAGAGAAACTTTGATGATGAGTTGTTTTCCGATCAGTTTGGATCTCACCCATCTCTCCTAATTTAGTGATATCCCAACCTCTCATCCTAACCTCATCATGGATTCCTCTCCAATATATAAATGGAGACATATTCTAAAGGGAAATGCTAATAAGTAATAGGTGATAGATAATGAAATAATGGTGAATTGAGAATAGCTTTTGATTTGTGATTGAGATTTTGTGAGTCTCATTTTGGCCCTAAGATATTTATTGGTGTCAAAGTGCTCAAGAGATGGTGATGGCGCTCATGGAGGCTACATTTGTATTGAAGCATTGAACCATTGGAAAAAGTTTGCCAACACCAAGGCATTGGTTGTAAGTTGTTTCCTTATTTATTAATAGAGTTATATTTTCCCTTTCCTATAAAGTTTGTGCATCATCTTTATTGTATTTTTCCTTGACCATCTACATAGATTTATCAAAAAACTTGTAGTATTATTTCTTTCACTTGTTCTTTTTCATCCTAATACAGGTCTTTAGCAAAAGGATTTGGAATCAAACTTGGATCTTCAACTAATGAAGGAAAACTTCGGATAAAAGGTACATACCACTTATCTACCTGCATTTCGATTCTAAAATCTAAGGAAAGGAATTTATACTGTCTTGTTTTTTTCTAGTTTTGGGTTCCTGAACTAGGGATATTTGTTTACTACCGCATTGACAAATTTATCCACAACAAAAATGGAGACTCCATTGGGGACAATCTTCTAGATTTGTTCTCCTAGTTTGCTTCATGTGTCATGTTTGTGTATTTTTGAGTCATCACCTTGTTGAGGAAAAGGTATGAATTACCTTACTTAATCATTTTCAAATCTTTCCTGGATAGGACAAGATAGTACCCTTGGTTTAATAGCCTCAAAAATATTCTCTCAATCTGTAAGTATTAATTACTAGGATTAAGGTTGATTTATTAATGAAAATAATGTTGCAAATAAAAATAAAGTTTATGTAAGTTTCTGAAATATATACATATTACAAAAAGTAAACATGGATATCAAAAAGAAAAAAGTAACCAAGCCATCGATACACATATATAAGACATAATAACAAGCTGATTTATTTAATTTTGAGATATCAAAAGTTTTTTTCTCTTTACAAAACCTTTATAAGGGCATGGACCAAAGTCAGATTTAGAGATCCCCAATGGACACCATACAAAAAGACTCCAACAATCAATCAAAACTGAAATTTATAATCTGGATCAGCGTGCCACAAACTGTTGCCAATTTGATTCTGGAAGATATTCTTTATTAGCCATGAAACTTAATTCGCAAATAAACAATAATACACTATCAAGGATGGATTAACACCTCTAAAACAAGAAAGTTTGGTTCAGTATTGAACCTTGTTGTCTACAATAAGACCATGTTGTCACAAAGAGAATTACGCTTTGAATAAACTCAAGAATGATTGAAAACTGAAACTATCTTATGAAACCAAAAGAGCAAACCTTAGTCTTGCTTTCTCCTTCTATTCTTCCCTTGTTTCTTCTTCTCATTCATATTTTATTCTTTCCAAATAAGTTGAAGTAGTTCAACTAATTTATTTAGTTAAGTTATTTTGACTTAACTTATTAGTCTAGGAGAAATAAATAATAATAATAGTTAAGGGTCTTTAACTAATAATAACTAGGTAGGTGGGACCCCTTGTGACTCCAGTAAATATCTTCTCTTAAAATCATAAAATATAACACAAAAGGATAATCATTTAAATCACATGTCACCTTGTAGATCCCTTAAATATCCTCCAAATTGGATATTTTAAATATCATAAATAATTTAAATCATATCCAAAAATATATATAAATATCCATATCATCCACATTATACATATTATCCACAAAATACCAAAACATAGCTTGTTGTTGGGCCCTTCGTTTTTTGTTAAGAAGTTGTGCAAGAAGGACTACAGTCCCAGTTTTGATCAAACACAAGTTGCGCAAGCTATAGAAAGAGTTGGACAATGGAGCAAGTAAAGAAACATAAATCAGTTGTGAAAAGGGATAGCACAACACCAACAAGGAAAAAGCAGTTACAACAGAACAAGAAAGCATGCGAGCCCAAAGCCAGAAGATCCCACTCAGCCTATATATGAGATGCATACTATTGTAAAAGGGTTGGGTTTTTAGCTATTGTTGTTGGGTGTAGTTGAGAAAAGGTTTTGTAACTGTAATTTGTACATAGTTTTGGGAAAACGGGTAGATAGATCTCTGTGACATGAGTCTGAAGTCAGAAGTTTGTAATAGAGTATTGATTTGTATCTTTTGAGATTGTATCCAAGAAGCTCTGTGATAATAGATGAAGAAGGACCCCAAAATTTTGAAATATAATGTGTCATTTTGTGTTTATGCTTATGAATTGTCTCTTTACAATACTTCTTTATGCTTGATAAGATCAATATGATGTCTCTATGTACGAATGCTTTTGCAACTTGAGTATCTTTAGTTCCAATATGGATGAGTTCAGATATGTTTTGTAGTTAGTCTACCTTGCACAAGATCATGGTGAATATTGAAGGTTCTGGAAACCCACCTAAGTATTCTCCTTTCCCTTCCCTATCTTTCTGTCTTGGTTGCGCTTCGGGTGATACTTTTTCTCTTCAGAGGAGATGAAAATGTCGGCGCTCTAGAATACTCAGTGCCTTTTGTTGGTAACCTAAGAAGGACTCTGGTTTGATCAATTCCGTGCCAACAAAATGGTTATGTTGTCGGTACTTCCATCAAAAGGGAACCTATAGGGAGAATGCTTCTATGGATTCACATATATGATATTCACCAATGGTGGGAGAAAAATTGTGATGCCTTCATATGGAAAGAAGCGGAGATGAGAGGAAAATATGTGAAAGATACACAGGAAGTTATATTTTACTCAGAAAGATCGAGTGACCAATACGAGATATTCTGGGTTAAGTTCCCAGAAGAAATTTTCCACTCGATAGATAGGCTCCAAGAAGCTTCGGAATTCCAAGACCAATTCAAGAATACCTATGATTGGGACACATAAAATATCACAACACTTCATCGGCTAGATCGTCCAATAACATGAGAGATCGATTTCTGGGTCAATACAATGTTAGAGGGATACATTTTTGAGTTTGCAGCTGAGAATCACCAATATTTTTCACGAGCAGAAGTGGATTTCAAGAAAGATGCAAGGAGAATACTGTTGAGATAAATAACCCTATGGATTAAGGTTTTCTTGATGGAGGAGGGGATGTTGAATTTTTCCCCAACTGAGATTGCAGCGTAAACACCCTTTCTTGGGGTGGGGTGAGTTTGGGGTGGAGTCATGATCTAAGATAGGGGAAAGGGTTCTTTGACAAACAGGGGAGTAGCAAGAAATGGACTCAAGAGATGGGCGAACCTTGAAAAGAGCCACCATAGTTTAGAAGTGGTGGCGCGGTAAGATAAAGAAAGAAGTAAAATAGTGTGAGAAGTTTCATAAAGAAGCTGGACTGAGAGAAGTAGAGGAAGGACAGATGGAAGATTTGCGAAATATGAGAAGACAGGAAAGACTGGCCAATCAAATATTAAGGGAGAGAGAAGCGTAGAGAGAAATAAGTCCCCAGGAGGATGGATAAGAAGGAGAAGGTGTAGAAGCGATGGAAAAAGAAGTCGACATGGATATTGAAGACGAAAGAGAAGATTCAACCCTGATGCTAGGAAATATCGGGAACTCGACTGAAGAGACCGCTCCAGTGGATGAGAACGAGACCCCCCAGATCAAAGAAACCCACCCCGAAGCCAGTGGAACCAACCCCGAATCACCCATACCCCAAGTGTCTTCTATACAAGTGGTAAATTCTATACTACTTTCTTATGTTATTCATGTTTCATTACAATCAGTCAGTCAGTCACAATCGGGAGGCACGAATACTAGGAGGATATTGGGATCCCCTGGTAGATTGCAACTAGGACCGTTGGGTTTTATTTTTGTAGGAGTAGTAAGATCAACAATGGATGGTAACATGGGAGGTTTGATTGCTCAATACCCAAAATTTTGGGGTAAGGGAGACGAATATGTTGAGCAAGATTGGTTCTTATGTGAAGCAATATGGAGGTCCAAAGGGATTCTGGAAGAAAATAAATTGGTTGAGTTCCAAAATACTTTGAGAGGGTGTGCTCTCAAATGGTACATGAAGTCCATTGATCTAGGAGTACCAGGAGTGCAAGGTCAAGCATTCACACTTGACCAGGTACAGACAAATTTCATAGCGGAGTTTAAGCTACCTCAGTCAGAACAACAGGCTCTATCTGAGTTGCACAAAATTCAACAAAGGGAAGGAGAATCAACCTGGGAATATAGCCAGAAGTTTAAATATGCTATAAGGAGGTTATCACATTTAATTCAAGAGGAACATCAAAGAGAATGGTATATCCAGGGATTGTTACCTCCGACACGGATTCAGTATTCCTTGGAACAATCAATGAATATTGAAGCCATGGCAGGATATCTCGGGAGCCTCAAAGTGACCAGAATCCTAGAAGATGCAAATTTGGTGCAACTACAAGGGAAAATATCAGCGCTTATAGAGAATATTCAAGAACTGACGATACCCAGACCAATACGACCGCAAGTCTTGCGTACCGGATGTTATACAAAAGGACATATGGTGAACGAATGTCCATGAATGAGGGGAATGGGACCTCCTCAAAATATGATGGTACCCTTTCTAGGACCCATGGGAGGAGTTTCACAAGTATCCATGAATTTACAATTCCATACCCCAAGCCCATATCATGCTTTTCCAGGTAATCAAACAATGCCAAGAGTTGAGTACTGCGATATTTTCTGAATCTATGGGCATGGGCCAAGACAGTGCCCCGTGATTCAAAAGTATTCAACAGTACCAAACACTATGCATTGTGAGTTTTATGCATCTACCACACATGCTACAAATCAGTGTAGAGCATTGGATGCACTTGCGAACAGGCTGGATCGAACATCATTCAGGGTGAATGAAACCCCTCAGGGACTGAGAAGAGGTTGAGGAGGTGGATCTAGAGGATACTTCAGTGGAGGAAGAACCGAGGGAAGAGGACCAAGTAGATGATACAATTGTGATGATCAAGGCCACATGGATATATATTGTCCTCATCCGATGCGGCCTTGGTGCTCTCACTGCAGAACCAATGGGCACGCAACTGAAGACTTCCCAGAAATAATTGCAAAATGGGAAGATAGGGTAAGTCAATGAGGAACTAACCTCATCAATTCAGAGAGAAAGAGATTTGTTAAAGGAAAAATTTCCAACCTTAATATCATTACTCAAGGAGGGGCAAAGACCGGCGCAGATGCTGAAAATTTACCTTAGATCCATAAAGCAACACCTAAGGAGGACATGTATGATCCTATGAAACATAAGTTATTCTTTAAATATTCCATAGAAGTATTTTAGAATATCCCTAGCCCTGAGATGCAATAGAAACCCCTTCAACCTATTGTTTACCCCAAGATCACGCAAATCCCTGCTTCACCCCATGCACCCAGAAAACTTGTAGTCCCGATGAGACAACCTAAGCAGCCACAAAACGTAGTTGACCTTTGGTTTCAGTTATTTTTTGATATCCTTGGGAATGACTAGTTGACAGAAAAGTTGTGCAATGAATTGTACCTAGTTCTAGGGAATGAAGAATCTCCATAAACAAGAGTAAGGACTAATATTCCTAAGAAGAATACTCAGAGAGTGCAAAGAAGGAAAGTACAAACTGGAACAGATTTTAGCTTAATAGCCCAGCTAGATGAGTTTAAGATTAAGGATGTCATGTTAGATCTATGATATGATGTTAATATACTGCCTAAAACGACTTGGGAAGCCTTAGGAGAACCCCAGTTGACATATTCCCCAATCCATCTAAGAATGGCCAATCAATATTTTATTTTCCCAATAGGAAGAATAGAGAATGTGGAAATAGATGTTGTAGGAGTGAAGACTGTAGCTGAATTTGAGGTGATCGAAATCATTGGGGATAAGGACCCTTATCTTGCACTACTTGGTATTTATTGGGCTTATGACAACTATGCGATGATTGATCTAAAGAAAGACACTATGACATTTGAATTAGATGGAATAAAAGTAGTTCAACCCTTGGATCCGTATGTAGGCCCTTGATACACAGAGCCAACAGACAACAACATGGAGGAAGAAAACTTGGATCAGTTGTACACTGTAACAATAGGAATGAGAGAAAACTACATAAATTCTAATATCGATGGATCAGTAAGTTGGAGGAGCATACAATCAACGGACGAAGATTCAAAACTGGCATTTGACAGTTGGCAACAAGGTTCATATGAAATATTTTCAAGAAGATGCGCAACTATCAAAGAAACTATATGGGTTGGAACTGAGGTTAGAGAACATCCAATATATGATGGTACCTCAGAACTTGACAGCTTTCTGGTCAACATGGAAGAAATGATAGGACAATATCAAAGGATCTCAGTGTTGGATTTATCCCTCCAGGACACCCCTGTTAGATGGTGGACCAATCACAAAGCCTTAGTTGAGAAATGGGACGATGTGAAGCAAGATATGCAATATAGATTTCAAGATAAGGAGAAATTGGAATTAGAGATGCAGACGGATTTCCAAGTTGCGCAACTGTTCAATGGACATTCTGATCCTAAAGCACATCATGAACAATGTGTGAGAGAGTGGCAAGTTGCGAAAATACCAGCGTGCTTATGGGTTCAAGTATTTCTCCATTCACTAGGTCCAATTCCGAAAGTGTGGTACATACATGAAGAAACTAGAAGACATAACAACGATTGGCAAACGTTGGCAGATCAATTTTGCAAGGACTTCTCGCTTACAAGGAAGTACCTGAGCTTGAAGTAGTCCTACAAAGAATTAAAGAATCATTTTTTATAGATACTGGTGAACGGAAATAAGACCTAGTGGTATGTGCAAAGAATAGCTAGGAACTTCAGTCTAAACTTCACCTAAAATTGGACAAGAGACCTATAGAATGCTATAAGATTGAGAAGGAATTGGAAAGCCCAAATGATTTAGAAGAATTGAGAAACTTAGCCATTAAGGAGATAGAAGGGAGCAAAGAAATTCAGAACATCATACCCATTCAGACTGATGGTTCTTATAATTATCCATTGAAGTTGCGCAATGTCAATATAGGGACTACAGAGCAACCTAATATAGCTATGGTAGGAGATTACTGGGATGATAAAACTAGACAAGGAATACATAGCCTGTTGAGAGAGTATCAAGACTTGTTCCCAAAGACATTTTCAGAGGTAAAAGGGATTAAAGGGGCTATGTGAGAGATGAAAATTGAACTAAAACCAGGATCAAATCATGTAAGGCATAGTCCATACCGCCTTAACCCCAACGTGAAAGAGAAGGTTAAGAGGGAAATAGACAAGATGTTAGAGGCTGGACTTATTTTTGCAGTAGAAGAAGTAGAATGGGTTAGCCCAATAGTCATCCAGAGCAAGAAAGGCACAAAGGACATTAGGGTGTGTGTAGAATACACAAGCCTTAACTTTGCATGTGTGCATGACCCTTTCCCAACACCTTTTACTGATGAGGTGTTGGAACATGCTGTGGGGAAAGAATCTTACTCATTTACATATGGATTTTTGGGGTATCACCAAGTAAGGATTACTGAAGAAGACAAAAAGAAGACCACATTCATAAAAAAATGGGGGTCATTTGCATACAATGTGATTCCATTCGGCCTAAAGAACACCCCTGCAATTTTTTCTCAGATAGAAATAACATCTTTTTGAGACTTTATCCACAAGTTCATAGAAATTTATATGGATGATTGAACATTATACAATTTTCTCAAGGAACATGTAGCGCTACTGCATCTGATATTTGATAGATGTAGAGAATTACAAATATCGTTGAACCTCAGAAAGTGTATCTTTTGTGTGCCACATGGAAATTTGTTGGGCCACATAGTCTACCGAGAAGGAGTACTAGTAGACCCAGCCAAAGTTGCGGTCATTGTGAACATGCCGCCACCTATGAGCGTTAAGCAGTTGTTCTCCATGTTGGGGAACACAAAGTACTATCATAGGTTTATCAGAAGATATGAAAACATCACAACACCTCTAGAAAATATACTAAAGAAGTTCGAAGTGTTCCAGTGGACCCCAGATTGTGATAAAGTGTACGATATCCTAAAGGAAAATCTCAACACAACACCTATACTGATATTTCCAAACTGGGAAAACGAATTTCATGTGCATGTAGACACATCAGGTATTTCCTTGTGAGCCATCTTAGAGAAACCAACATATGGAGCCATGGATCATCCTATCTACTTTGCTAGCAGGAAATTATTGCAAGATGAGCGCAACTGTACAACCATAGAAAGGGAGCATTTAGCTATGATTTATGATCTACAAAAGTTTAGACATTATTTTTTGGGTTCTCATTTTATGTTCTTTAATGATCATTCTACGCTAAAATATCTAGTTATAAACCTGTTCTGGAAGGAATAATTTGTCGATGGTTATTACTATTTCAGGAATTTTCATTTGAAGTGATCATTAAACCTGGAAGATGAAACGTGGGGCCTGATCACCTGTCTAGATTAGATTCAGGAGAAAGTGGTGGAGCAGTCGATGATCAACTCATAGATGCAGTCATATTCCAGGTTGAGGCCATACCAAAATACCTGGAAGACATAACAGTCTTCTTAAGTACATGGGCCTACCCAAAAATGTACTCCACAAATAAAAAACATCATATGGTGGGTAGATCAGTAGACTATCAATTGATTGCAAGGAAATTGTATAAGTTGGGACTAGATATTATCCTCAGGAGATGTGTCTTAGATCATGAAAGGCAAGACATACTATGGGAGTGCCATAGTGGAGTTGCAGGAGGTCAAGTCGGAGGAAAGGCCACTGCGCATAAATTCCTCCAAGCTAGACTATGGTGATCCACAATCTTTAAGGATGAAAAGGTGTATGCTAGATCTTGCAATGTTTTTCAAAGAGTGGGTAAGCCATCACAATGAGATTAATTTCCTCTTTAGCCAGTTCGAGCTCTACAAGCATTTGAGAAATGGGTGTTTGACTTCATTGGGCCGATCAACCCCACCACAAGGCATTCATAGGATAGATATATTATTACCACAACTGAATATCTTACACATTGGGATAAGGAAGTAGTTGTTCAGGATTGTTCGACTGATACTACTGCTAGGTTCATTTTTGAAAATATTATTACTCGATTTGGATGTCCTAGGAGTCTGACTAGTGATCGGGCATGTCATTTTATTAGTAGTACAATAGCAAAGATTACAACACATTTCTTGATCCAACATCATAAAAGCATCCCCTACCATCCGCAAGCCAATGGAATAGTGGAAGTGTTTAACATGATTATAGAGAGAGGATTAATGAAGGTTTGTTGTGCAAACAGGGAGGATTGGGAAGACAGAGTCCCAACAGTTTTATGGGCTTACAGGACAACCATAAAGAAACTCCACAAGTACACTCCATTTCAGCTAGTTTAAGGGAAAGAGGTTGTGGTACCTGCAAAATTCATTAATTCGAGTCTATATATTTCTCAAATTACACAAATGTTGGAGGATGAACCAGTTGCGCAAAGGCTCATGGAATTGCAAGAACTTGAAGAAACCAGGTTTCTAGCAGACTTCCATCAATCAGTTGGGAAAGAAAGGCATAAATCTTGGCATGACAGACACATTAATACCAAATTATTTGTGCAGAGAGACAAGGTCCTACTTTATGATAGTCGGTACCAGAAACATCCAGGAAAGTTGCGCATGCATTGGTTGGGACCATTTATAGTTGCAGAGATCCAACCTTCGGGAGCAGTCAGACTCACACAATTGGATGGTATGTTGCAACCAGTATGGGTGAATGACGCTCACCTGAAACCCTATATGTCTCAGAAATGAGCTAAAGGAATGTTTCTCCAGTCCAAAGGAGCATGTATAGTATTTAGATTTGAGTTTTCTTTCAATTTCTGTGAATTCAGTTAATAAATTCGAAGAGTGCATTTTTGCACTGCGACATGTAGTTCATTTTTTCTGTCTAAGTGTTTTTTGATGCAGAACTTCTTACTCAACAACGTAGGATCATAAAAGACATAGAGATATTAATTAAAGTCATTAAATATGACGGGGACCCCTTTGTGGTCAGAGGGAGAGTGAATATGGATGCAATTCTAGTCCATGTGCCACACAAACCTAATCCAGTTACAACCTTTATTACCACTACAGTACCCTGTCTGAATTCTGTTAAACCATAAAGCTGCGATACGCGAAGATGCCATCGATATTTGCACTGGGTTTCTCATCCGTTAAATGGTAAGGTATGGAATTGGCCACGTCCATGACTAAATTTCCTAGTAAATACTGAGATCACCCAATAGATTTACCCCGTTAACTAGTCTCGTCGGAAAACTCAGATCCAAGTTGTGTCTATAGGGTTAATGATGAATGTCAATTATTACAGAACTTTCTAGCTAAGTCTGGATATAAGGTTCTGTGAATTCGGTGTAGGACACATTGTTTCCTAGAGAGAACTTAGAGATTTTTGAATTCTAAAGCGTGAGAAAGCCTATGTAATCTCTCGACCCTCAGTTGTGATCCCCAATCCATGTTTTGCCTATGGAATTTGCTGATAGTTTAGATTAACCATGTCGAGAGATACAAGGAGCATAAGTGTTGTTTCAAAGGATGTAGTACCAGACGATCCATGTGACCCCTGGATCAAGATCGTGGGCGATCTCAAAGGGAAGGTCAAGCAAGTCAAGTTCCCTGACCTTAACCTGATAGACTAGGTTCTGTTCCCTCAGATGAACATTGATGTATTCTGGAGTGTCTCTCTGGATGATTTGGGAGGCATGCAGTTTGTGCCAAAGCCCGAGTTCATCAATTTGTTCAACTCTACCATCATGAACCTCAGGGATTTACCATTTTTCGGCACCACTGGGCAAGTTGTGATTTGTACCAAGTTTATGATCCTCAGGGTACACGACAGAAGCCTGTGGTTGGATAGGAAATATCCAATTCACGTAGAGGAAATCCACCAGCTTATTGGATTGTTCATTTAAGGTGAGTACGTTTCCAAAGGTTTCCAGTGTCCCAGTAAGCATGGAAAGAAGGGGGAGCCCAATATATATGAGAGG
>SNQJ01S0109274.1:8781-25737 GCA_010110895.2 Picea sitchensis
CTTTATTATCACCATAGTGATGTTCAGGGGGCGTGTTGGAGTTACTTCACACACACCTAGGATTTATTTTTCCTAAGGTCATTCCTTGTTTATTACTCATAATTAGTCATTATCCAGTCTCCTATATTTTAGGGGAGAATATTTCACCTGGAGAATATTGTCTTTCAGTTGACACTTCAGTTTGACTAGTTGAGTTGAGTTTAGATGCTGCATTAGTTTTGTCACCATGCAACATTGGGATCATCACCATGCTAATTCGACCTTGCCTTGGTATCATCACCATACTGGCACATTACCCTTTATTCCCTGAGTTAACTCCTCACTACTCTCTGTTCAGTCAATTAACTGAAGACTAGTTGACTAGTTAAGTCAACTAGGTGGTAGTTCACTCCCATAACTGCCTGAGAGACTAGACTAGGTGGCAGTTCACTCCCATAACTATTGGTGTGTGTCCATATCACTCTAGACCACCACTATGGTGCATTGGTTCTCCTCCAGTGTGTACTCATTGAGTTATACCGAGTATATCATGTGTAAATTATTCATTATTCACGACAATTAATGATAATTCTTTCATTATTTCTCTCCTTCTTCTTCGTTCTCCAATTCTCTCTGCAAATGTGTGTATTATTTTTTAGCTAGATATATTCTATGCAGGTTCAACACATTTACTCATTAGGCACAAAGATCACTTTCCAATTTAGACAATCTCAAAATTCCAAAATTTCACGTTTACCAATGCATGCTTTTATTTTTCCAATGCAATTGAACTAGTGCCTCTAACCATTGGGTAAATGGAGTCTCTTGATAAAATAGGTTTTATGATTTAATCACTTGGGTGTGTAAACCCTTTTACTCCCCAAGGCAAACCCTAACCAATAAGGAAAACCTAGGAGGGTGTAAACCCTTTTACTCCTCCTAGTATCCTTTGCACAATAGATTATTCCAAACAATAAAAATGGACTTGGAGGGGGATATATTCTCTTATACTCCCCAATATATCATCACATTAAGATTAGAACGAAGAAAAGAGAGAAATAACCATGAAATATTTACCAAGTTGAAGCATTAAGAAGATGAAACCCTAATTCATAAAGGAAATTCCACAATAAGCAAGAAAATAATCCTCCAAGAGAGCTAGTGCATCATCCATCCGTCCAATAGTAAAGAGAAACCATAAAAAATAGCAAAATATATAGATATTTCCCAAAGAGGGTGAAAATTTCAGCCAAGTACCTCTCACAATGGGAGAGTTATGTTATGAAATGAGATTCACATGATCTCTATTTATACAAAAACCTTAAAACATAGTTTGTCCACTTATCAAGGGTAAAACATAAGATAAGGGGTAAAAAAACCTTATATTACCCCTTGCATCAATAAATAATATTTAATTGTCACTTTAACACATTAGAAACCCTAAAAGTAAGATGACGTCGGCCACTTAGGGAGACATTTTGGTACTAGGAGAAAATCGTTGGAGTTGGGGAAGCATGGAAAAACCTCCAAAGGCCACTTGTAATATCTCCAATATTATTCTTTATGGTTCAAAGACTTACTTTCTTCATAATTTTCCATGTGTCAATGAACAACACCTCTATCACCACCAAACCCCCTCAAGCATGATGTCAACCCTCCAAAAGTGACATTTTACCTCTCCTACGCAAGTCGTTTGGGTACTAGGGGTTAGGTAAGGTCATCCATGATGTCTTATAGGAATCTGAAGGCAAGTCATCGTGATCCAAAATTTGGGACCTTGGCATCAAACTTGTGGGATTCAAGCCCCATGGAATCCCAAGCTAGGCTTGTTCCTCCAAAATTGTTCACCAACAATATCCTACAAAATAAAAGCATATGCCCTCCAAATATCTCAAGTCAAAGATATCATGACAAGTGTAAACAACATCTAATAAACAAGGCACCTAAGCATATGCATAAAAAATACCTCATCAAATTAAATAAATGCTCAAATACCCTATACAATTGACCAAGTTTAAGTATGGGAGGGGTGTCATAAAATTCCTATTGGGTAGACCAAAACCCTCAAGTAGGGGATGCTCCCAAGGATGGCCTTTCAGGGTTATGTAATGGATGATGAGGTGGAAGGGGTTTAGACTTCATAGGTCAATGAGTTTCATGACATACAAGGGCTCGTATTATCTCATTTATGGGTTCCTTTGTAGAGGGTGGGTGGAACCTTCATTTGTGATACAATTTTTCCAAGCCCATGTTCTTTCCATTCTTTCTTCTCATTTCTTTCACGTTTTAAGGAACAAGGTGAAGACCACTGTCCTAAATTGGTGTCTAGATAATGACAATGCCATTCAAAAATACCTTGCAGAAATGAGAAGGTTGGCTCATGATGAGACCTCCTTTCTATCAGTTGTGTAACTGAGAGCCACTACCCTGGCTTGGTGACCAGATGATGGTAATGTCATACCACTAAATACCCATGATAATGATAGGCCAACTCATGATGATACATCTCATCCTCCAACTAACCCCTTAAGCATTCACTATCATTTATTTTTGTAGGTCCCCCATTTCTTATAGATACGTGTTTCATTTCTTTCTCGGGGATCCCTGGTTGAAGCATATAGAAAGTCTATATTTAGGCTTTTATATTTTTATACAACAACAATCCCTTTGGGCCTTCAACCCCTTATTCCCATGAAATGAGGTTCATGCCCTTCTTGGGTCACTAAATTCAAATGACCTAGAAGAAGACAATACGAGGGGAGTGAAATGAGTGGAAGGTGGTAAGTATGGCTAGGGGTGGTACGATAACCCCTTAAGGGACACCTAGTCACAAACCTTCCCTAAAGGTTGGCCACTTACTAGTCAGTCTATGACACTCAGCAAGGTGAAACAGGGTCAAACGAAAAGTTTCTAAGAAGGTGTTCTATAATCAAAAGCAGTTTAAATATAATATGTTTAAATGCCTCAAATATTAGGGTGATTACCTTCCACAATACCTGACTTGTTTTGTATGGAGAAAGACCCATTTTCCTTCCAAAAACTAGATGGTGTGGTGGATGTGTTTACCATGGATCAAAATGTGGTAATAAAGTAGGCTTCCATATGTGCAAGTGGACACTACTAGTCAGGTGGTCTCTCGACACTCCATATCTACAACATGAGGGCCTCAAGATATCATCTCCTTAGTTATCCCACAAAATGGAGATAACATATATCAATGAGAATTATGTTTTTAAACCTATACCCTAATGACCCACCCTCAAGTAATAATTAGTTTTTGGTTCCTCCACGCAACCTTCTACATCATTAATGACTTCATGCAACTGCCACAACTCCCATCAAATCACATTGACCTCCTTCGTTTAGAATAAAAAAATATAGCATTCTCACACTCGCTCTTGGCTGGATGTGGGATTTTCTTGTCTACAATGGATCAAAGTTTCTATAAAAACAATCATGGATTTGAATGGGTTCAAGGAAATATCGGACTGTTTTTTACGTCGTCATCTTGCAGTGTGCAGTAGGTTATATTTGGTTCATATTCCATTTCATGTGCCCTCAGTTTATTGCTGCTATGTCATGGTATTTGGTATTCTTGCAGTTCCTGGTTACATCTCCCCTGCGTTTTTTAGCCCCATGGAGTAGTATGGGCAAGGAAATTCAAAGGCGCTCCTCTCCCATCTTGAAATGGATGTTGATGACCCTCATAATGCAATTCAAGATCTGCAAATCAAGTTGAGTATCCTATCATCTTAGGTTATTACTATCCTAGAAATATTCGTTCAAAACCATCAGATGCTCCAACAAATTCAGGACAAATGCAGTGTGTTAAGGAGTCAATTGGAGGATATCCAGGCTGACCCCCACCAGGGTCTGGCGTCATCATCTGTAACTTCTTATTCTGATGCAACTTCTTCTCCTGTGATAAATTTCATAGTCCCTTATCTAGATTATCCTATTCCAAGGTCGACACTGGAAGCTTCTAGTATGAAGGATCTTCCTCTTCCTATCTAAGTCCGATACAAAGTTTCTTTTCTTATAGTCTAGGGGTATTTATTCATGCATATATCATGAAATTTTTTGATATAAGCTCCTCTTCTTAGCCCTTGAAATACTTATCTACAAGCATGCATAGGAGCTTACCAAAGCCCTTCGAGGATTCAAATTTTACAAGAATACCTCTTTTGTAATCTTGATGCATGCATTGCTGTAACTTTTACTTAATATACTATCTCCCAATTTCTATGAAACAATAAAAACACCCTAAGAAAAAATTAAAAAACACCCTAAATTTCTCAATAAGGCAATGCACATTTATTTTAACATTCTATAATGTGAGAATTCTATCTTGATCAAGCACCTATGTAACTTATAAGAGTATCTCTTTTAGGAGCACCTATGTAACTTATAAGAGTATCTTTTATTAGTAAATTGTTGTTTCATGTTTTGTTAACTAATTCTTAACTGTGAAATATTCGATCTTTATTTACCATCTTAAGATTGGGTGTGTGGTGGCTCATGGATTTACATAAAGATAGAACACTAAAAAGGCTTATGCGTTTACATGAAGATAGGATAATATACCCTTCACTAGGGATCGAGATTGAAGTCTTTGATTTAATTATGGTTTCTATTTTTAATTTAATAATGTAACATCTCTTTTATGGAAAAGCATTAAGGTAATATTTGTTTTTAAACTTGGAAAATGAGAAGTAGTGCATGTAACCCATATATTGCCATATTAAATTTTATTTCAGGCACTCCATATATTGTCTTTCTTTGAATGCTTGGAAAATTGAAAGTAGTAGAGATTATCCATATATTGCCATATTATATTGCCATATTAAATTTTATTTTAGTATTCAATATGTTGTCATTAATTCTATAACATATAATTCTATAATATAAATTTCAAGTTAATAAGTTAATAAGGAGAAAAATGTATTAATAATAATATATTTTTTTGAATATTTCCTCACCCCTTATTAATACGTTTTCTCCAATATTTCTCCTTTAAAGGTGGGGTGTGAAGGTGAAATGTGAAGATGTAAGAGTGGAATGTAAAGGTAAAAAAAATGTATTATTATTAATACATTTTCTCTTGTATTTCACCATATCTTTTCCAATATTTCCCTTATCTTTTGACAAGAGTTTAATTTGGAATTTTATAATATCTTTCTTAACTAAATTGGAATTATATACTTAAAAACACATATATTTAATGATAAAATGTTTTTTTTAATATTTATTATAATTATAATCAACTTAAAACTCATTAAATTATAAATTAAGAGTTCATTTAATTTAATTTAGATTTTTATTGTATAGTTTATTTAATTTAATTTAAAACTCATTCAATTATAAATTAAGAGGTCATTTAATTTAGATTTAGATTTTTATTGTATAGTTCATTTAATTTAATTTATTTAGATTTTTATTGTATAATTTATTTAATTTAATTTATATTTTTATTGTATAGTACATTGAATTTGGATTTTCATTAATCATCTACCCACATTCTTAATTTTTTTTTCTTTTAAACTAATCAAATATAATTATGTAAAATATTATTAAATGATTATTTAAAAATGATTTTATATGTTCCTTTTGAATCTAAGTCAATATGGTTTAAAAAATCAATATTGTAGTAAATAATTTTGGCATTGATATAATTTTATATTTCAAGAAAGCCCTCAAAGTTTTTCTTATCAAATTTGTGTTTAAAAAATATGGTTTTTCATATTTATATATTTATTTGGAGTTTAAAATAATTTTTTTTTAATATAAATATTAGTTTATATTTAACTAATTACCAAATAATAAGGTAAGTTTATTTAGTTTTCAAATTTATATTTACTATATATATATATATATATATATATATATTTAGCTTTTATTGATAAAAATGAAAATAGTGTTTCAAACATGTATAGAAACTAGTAGATCTTGATTGTCTAACTTAGAAATAAAGAAGAGTTTTACAAACAAGCATTGGAATTGTCATAGCTTGGTTGTCTAGCCGAGAAACACAGAAAAAAGATACAAACTAGCACCTAAGCTAGTATAACTTGACTATTTGAAAAATAAAAACGATACATAGTAATTGAGTACTGTGGTTTGTCTTAATATGATATCATTTTCCTTTTTTTTTACATTGATCTACCTTTCTGAATTTTAATATACTAGTGAATTTATAACAAAGACTAATTCTCCCGAAGGAGTCAAAATATCAAGGTAGTTGGGGTGGGGGAAAGGAACTACTTCATTATTTGATTTGGAATTTGTTCAATTAATGTAGGCATTTTAAGCTCTTAGAGGGATTTGATATTGCCAAGGCTAGGTCCTTCTCCCCTCCACCATCAAGGGTATGTTTTAAGCTCCTATAGGGATTTGATATTGCCAAGGCTAAGTCCTTCTCCCCTCCACTATCAAGGGTATCTTGAATAGAAACCTTCGCATATGGATGCTCGAAATTCTCATCTATTGTAACTTGTGGGTGGTTTAAATGTGGCTTGTTGGATGGATCATATATCTTTTTATTTGTTTCTTTCCATGCTTTGGTATTTCCCTTGTTTCCATTGGACTGAGAATAGGTAGGTGTTGGCCCTGGGTTGTTAAAGGAAGCGAAGATCAGGGAGGAAAAGGTGAAATGCGAACTTCGCTGAAGACACAGTGGATGATACTGGGTCAAAGTGATCAAAAGAGAAGAAAAGATGGAGCGAAGCTTGAGAAAGAAAATCGTTGAACGAGGAGATCGGTAATGACAGATAAGAAAGAAAGAAGGACATGGACGACCCAACAAGTAGAAAAAGCCACCATTATATGCTTTGGAGCACCGCACGATAAGGAAGGAAAGATAGGCTGGCGAAGCCCTAAAAATACAGGTCAAGTTGACCTAGGGTTTTGGTATCTAGGGTTTTGGACACCTAGGTTTCGGCCTAAGGCTGTCGGTGAGCTATTTTAATGTATAAATAGAGGTCAAGAGGACCTGGGTTGGGTTGGTATCAAGATAGGGTATCATTGTTGATGTGAGTGATTATTGTATCATGAGAGAGAAGTGTTGAGCACGAGAGCCTTCTGGATTGTAATATCTTCAGCTGGGTGCGAAGATTACCCCTGCAGCTGGGTGCACAGGAAGAGGAGAGAAAGAGAGGAGAAGAGAGGAGATCTGCTAGCTAAGAGTGCATAAAAGAACTGTATGCTTTAACCTAATATAATATAGCATAGTTCTGTGGACATAGCCCTAGAGAGAGGGTGAACCACGTATATTTTGTGTTGTGTGTGATTGATATTTTGTATTTGTCATTCATATATTGTTATTTCATTTCTAAGGTAGATCTGATAGATGCATGGAGTAGATCAAGCTGATAAGTGATATATGAATGTTGTATTGTTCTTGTATTAGATCCACTTGATCTTCCCCTTGGTTGTAGACATCTCTGTCCTGCAACACCCTCATAAATGCTTCGGGTGAGACTGCATCTACTTCGTAGGTGTTGCCAGAAGGGCCAATAGTTAGGGATTGTTGGTGCACTCTAGGAGTTGAACCCTGGGTCTGCCCCTGTGCCAACAAATGGTTCCATTTTCGGGACCTGAAAATGTGATTGCTAGGAACTGAGAAAGAGGAAGCTCTGTGCAAAGGTTCATCTTGACACTGTGAAATCTCTGTGCGTAGAGTTGTGCCTTAGTGCGTAATATTCTACTTGATTTGTAAAGTTTTGTGCTAAAGAAAGAAGGTTAGATTTTAGATAAAGAAGCCCGATCTGAAGAGAGAAGGCCAGATTTGAAGTAAAGAAGGTCATATCTATACAAAAGAAGCAGGATCTGAAATCTTTGTGCTCCAAGAAAGGTAAAAGTGAGAAGTTCTGATTGAAAAAGGTAAGATCTATAAGTTTGTGCTCTAATAACGGTAATAATAGTGAAAAGTCTTAGATATGAAAGCTTTGTTCTCTACAAAAGTAAGATAAGTGGGAATTTTTGTTTCTAGAGTATGGATCTAGGTATATCTGATAGGTTTTATCCTAGTTTGAAAGCTAGGGTTTTAATAGATGAAAAAAGGTTTGATATGAATAGATCTGATAAGAATAATGAAAGATATGTTATACCTATGCATAGAAAGAATGTTTAGACTAACATATGGATGCAAGATCCTAGAAAGAATTTGTTGTAGGTTAGCTACCATGATCCTAGTGCATAGTACAGACAAAGTTGGGGATCATTTAGAAGAAAGAGAGGATTAAACCTATGTTATAGTTGCAGAAGACCAGGACATCTTGCTAAGGAATGCCTTGGCAGAAGACCTAGTTGTCTATGTTGTAAGGCTATGAAGCATGAAGTGTTGGATTTCCCTAGAATGATCACTAAGCTTGAAGGAATAAACCTAAGTCAAGAGAACCCTAAGGCAGATATAGAAAAGGAAGAAACCCATAAAGAATAAGAGAAAGTATAGATACAAATAAAAGAAACCCTGAATGACCACTGACATGTCATCTTATCAAAGATCTTCAAAGAGAAAGAATGCATCGAAGCAAGAATAGGGGACTTCGACATTGACTGTGTTCTGGATGAGGAAACACAAATGAATATTATGCCAGAAAGAACCTGGGAAGCTATAGTAAGGCATGCTATGATCCCTTCATTAGGAGGAATAAGTTTATTCAGAGGAAAGCTAATAAACCTATGTGGAAGGCTCACTCAGATACCTATGACTGTCAATGGAAATTTGACAGAAGAAGACTTTGAGATTATTAAATTTGTTGAAGACAACACCCTGTTTACCATTCTAATAGGAAAATCTTGGATTGACAGAGATGAATCCAGACAAAAGGAAGAAGAAGAAGATTTGGAACAGAAGAAGCAAGATTTAAAAAACTTTATGACCAGAAGGATCGTGCACTTGATTGAGGAACATAAGAGCAGATCGAAGATATTCAATACTAGCAACCTGGATTTTGGAGCTAAGAGAACACTAGAGGATCCCCAGGAGATTGAATTACCTACCCCATGCAAAGAAGAAGTATTACCCAGAAACCCTAGGAAATAATTTCAATAGCGCGAAGTAGCTAAGACCAAAGAAGAAAATAATCCGAATGAGAAAAGAATTACCAAGATGAAGCTCACTGAAAATCAGGCTAGAAAGATAAGAAAGAAAAGGGCTAATACTGAAAGGTTACAGGAGGTTCTAGAGGAGACCTCACAGAAAGAAAAATTGCAGAATTGGAGCTTCATCGAGATACCAGAACTGCGACATAGAGTACTTTGCCCTGACGAAGCAATATAGTCGTTGGGACTGATACATCCGTTCGAGATCCGCTTTGAACGGACATAAATGCTATAAATATTTGTCATCAGACCATTGGACTATGCTATAACAGAAATAACAGAGTTAATGAAACCTTCATATCCATTGCAAGCGATCCATTACATAATTTGTCTATTTATTCTGCCGCGCCATGCAATAAGAACACTTCTGCTAATTGAGAATTTGATCTCGCAACCTTGATTAATATTGCCTAGTAATCACTACACCTTTGCCTTCTACCCCATTTTAGTGCCCACGTTACTTTGAGAACCCGAGATATCCATCCCGAGTGTGTATGTCTGAAGAGCTCACCGCCGAAGAAGCAACTGCGACAAAAGTTCTGATCGACTTAAGGGATGAAAGAACCATATCAGGAAGAGGAATGTCTACAAGTGTATAGGGATAATCGACGTGAGGAGTGAAAGCCTCCCCGTCGAATGCTCGAGACGGCCCATCCCAGCCAACCGACGAAAAGAGAACTAAGCATAAAGACGATCTTGCAAATGCTAGACTGATTCCGAGCATTCTACCTGCTTATCTACCACCTCTGAGCGGCGCCATCACTCGTGACAGTGTGCCCCGAGACTTTGAGTATGCTTTGATCCATGCGTACCTTCCGAAAGAAGTGCGCGCAGTTCATGCTGACCAGGATAAGCTCACCATGTTGAAATTCAATGACTTCAACCTCGACGACAGGAAGGCTTATAGTATGCTTGCCCCTCATAAATATCTAACGCGAACCAAAGGAAAGAACTTCAATATCATCGCTCAATCATGGACCCAGAACCTTGCGCAATCAACCCTAATCAATGTAATGAAGATTCCTCACTTCGAGAGGCATCAAGAAGTGAACACGTGCGTCAAGTTGATGTTGTCCTGCTATCATGGAGGATACTTATGGTTGAATTGCCGCATCACAATGGATCCGACTTTGATCAATCGGATCACAGGGCTAAGCATGCAAGGCCCTAACCCACATGAATTTTACCCTAGGAAGACCACATATCACGCTCTTGCATAGAAGATAAAGGATACATATGGAGATGTTGATAAGGGAATGCGAGGCTACAAGGTATCCTCTATCCAGAGTGATGCAATGCACCTTTCCTTTCAGCTGATCGTAGGCAAGCTAGTTTGCAAGAACCAATCGACCCAAGTTACCGTATTTGTAGTAGACCTCACAGGGAAGTGCATGGATGGCCTACATATGAATTGGGCCAAATACTTGGTGAACTAGCTAGAACTGGACTACAGGGAAGTGCAGGACCAAGGGTACATGTTCCATTTTAGCTGGCTACTTATATTAATCGCTTTCATCGCATGGGAGATGCCAGAAGGTGAAACCTTCCCGGATGTCGAGCCCTTTGAGCCACTGATCGCGAAGTTTAGTACACTGTGGTACTCCAGCGACATGAACAAGAAGTGGCAGTCCAATTCCGTTTTCCACACTTATTAAAAACAACTGAAGATTGCAATCTAGGCTATACCTCGCATCACCCTGAACACACTTCAAAGATTTAGACCATTGATGAAATTCAACGCAGACCGCCACTTCATCTACATCGCACCACGTGCTGATGAACATCACCAACAGTTGTAGTCATATTACAAACTGACAAAGGAGGACTTAGAAGAGATTACTAAGGAGTGATCGGTGGACCTCCTCATCCCAGCTGACCCCGCAGAGCTCTCTGATGTTGATAGTCCAGAAGCTGTGCACAATACACCTGGGTAGAGCAAGACCAAGAATAATGAAGAAGCCCAGGATGTCCATAGTACTTCAGCAAAAACTCCTTCTATATCACCTGAGCATGGAGGTGATGGTGGAGAGATAGATGGTACCGAATTCGAACAGAAGAAAGACGAGGTCACACCGCCAAGAGACGAAGGTGATCCCTCAAAGAAAAGGAAGGTGTCCCCTTTGAAACCTTCTTCAAGGAAGAAAATGAAAGAAACTAGAACCAAGTTTGAGACCACCCTAAACTTAGATTACTTTGACTTCATCGTCACTGCACTGAATGACACTTCACTGGAGATAGACAAGAAGCTGGAAGCCAAGCAGGAGGAGGTGTTCAGTCGCATCAAGGCTGAACTTCGAGAAATGCAGCAGGCACTACAGTCTAGCCGCGCAGTATCCACTGCACCCCTGACAACAGGAACACTATAAATGGGAGATGAGCCAGCTCAACTCCACCGGATTGCTGATATGGTCGAAGCTCACCTTCGACGAGAAAAGGAGGAGATAACACAAGCCACCCAGGCTTTGGAAAAAACACAGGGAGATCTGCTAGAACAATGCAACAATGCAGAATGAGAAAAGAGTGCTATGCAAGAGAAATTTTATGAAGAAAAATCCCATTTGCATAAAGAAAAGGAACAACTTCTCGCTGAGCAACTTGAAGTTAATGAAAGGGTCAATAGAGCACTTTGCTCTGTGAAAATTGTTGAAGTATAGACCGAGGACCAAGTTCCACAGCAGGTGGCACAATTGGAAGAGGTAATCCAGAAGCTACAACAGTGCATCGCAGATCTAGAACTCCATGATGTACCTGAAACCCCTCAAGAGATAAGAGACAAGAGAGAAACAACTTCTCACAACACAGATGGTAGATTAAAATCTCTTTCCTTGGAGTGCAATCAACTAAGTAATTAGAGCGCCCAGACATACGAAAACCTGACAGAGAATCCAGAATTGTAGACACTGGAGTTGCAGCTCCAAGAAGCAAAACAAGATGAAGATACTCTACAAGTATAGCTAAAGGCCATGTCAGTTGTAGACAGGATGAAGATATCACATGAACAACGCACAACTCAACAACAGGTTCATATGATTCAAAGTAAAGTGATGGAAGTCACTGAACGACTTCAACCTGTGAAAGATCGAACATGCCTATTATTTAAAGAGATGGAGAGCCAAGTAGCAGAGCTTGAACAGGTTGTCCTCTTAGTAGAGAAACACTTGGAAGGATCGATGAATGATGCACTAATCTAGGAGTTCACCGAGCAAGAGGCTAAAGAAAAGAAGCAAGTCAAAGCAACTCAAACCAAGCTGAAGGCATTCAAGGCAGACTTGGCTAGATCAGAGTGACTCAGGACGAGTCATAGGTGAGTGTTGGGGGCCTATTGGCCCTTGACCAAGTTTTGGGAGTTTCTTGGTCATCTTGACCTAGTTTGGGTACTTCGACAGCCTATCGAAGGAGGAGCGCAAGACGAAGAAGAGATCATGGGATCTTGGCCCCCTTTTGGGCCCCTTTTTGGGTTTTTGGGATAATGTAATGGGAAAGGGATGTCAGTCCGTGGGTTTTCCCACGCTAAGGCCCACTTTTGTAATATATAAATAAGTATCTAGGCAATTTAAGAAGGCCAACGAGCTAAGTTCTAGAGTAGTGAATGAGATCCAAGTGATGTGAATGTATGCTAATTGCAAGTAGGGTTTGGATGCTTTGTGCATGATTGTAAGAGGCTTGCAGAGACAAGTGCAAGTGGTTGTGATAGATTGTGAAAGGATCAATGTTGTAATGCGAGGAAGAAGGATCTAGTGAGATATGCATATCTACTGTCCTGTGCGGGGTAAGGATTGTTGAGGCTCTATGCTGTAACTTCTTGACTGAAATAATAAAGAAGAAGAGTTGGTGGACGTAGCCCCAGGGTGGGGGTAAACCATGTAAACCCTGTGTCATATTGCTTGGTGCCCTATATTTATGTGTTCATATGTTATATGTTGAGTGCTTGATAGATAGATCTGATGATTCTTAGTGCTAATGATGTGTAGATTGTTAGATCTGATCTATATGTATGTGCTAAGTGCTTGATCTATTAGATATGAATAATTTTTTGATGCTAAGTGCTTAAATATGGTAAGATCTTTGTGAAGAATGTGAAGCTCTGTTTTACCAACGAAGTATATAATGATTGCATATTAAATAACTAAAGGTGTTGAACGCTTCACTATGTAGTATAATCACATATCTGTGTCCCAACTAAGGTTGCAGAAACTTGAGTCCTGCAACCACCCTTGCCTCTACCTAGGGTGAGACTTAATTTGCTTCGCAGGTGTTGCCGAAAGGGCTGGTAGTTAGGGTTTTGTTGGTGCACTCTTGTATCTTTGAACCCTAGGTCTGCCCCTATGCCAATAGTAGGACTAGATGGGAATGCATCCTAGAGGTTTTCTATTTTCTAACACAATCTACATTTAAAAGTTGTGTTTTCATAATTTAACAATTGGGTAAAATTAAGATCTAATCACTCTATGATCATCTTGTTGGGTAAAGCATGACTGAGGTTGATCTCAACATAGAAATGGGCATAGGTGATAATACATTGAGAAATTCAATATACATATATTGTAATAAATTGAAACAAAGAGTGTGCAATAGCCGAAAGGAAATTATTATACCATATGTGGAGGGGAATATTTTGGAATTATTACCCAGATCGAGGTTGTTTAGATATTTATGGATCTTGGATTGAACTCTAGGAAATAGGATTGAAAGGAGAGGCATAATATTACTAGAACCAAGGCCCTTCATTTAACACTTTCTAATGGTCCTCCGTAGATTTAAAAATTATAATGAAGAATCCCCTGGAGTAGAGGAGGAGCCCATGGTTGGTAGTCCAATTTTGTTTCAACCATCCATGGATATCTACTGTAGAATGAAAAAGGCCATTGAAGTACTAAATGTTGGCTCTGTCTTTGGTACATTATGTCATTAGCATAGACCATTGTATCTTCCACTTCCATGATTGGAATTCCTTATGATTTATTCGTTATGGAGGATGAATTGGAGGGATTATTTAAATTTGGAGGAGTAGAGTGCCCTTATTTCACCACATCCTTCAAGGATTAGAGGTCTAGGAAGAGGAAGGAACATTGGCACTTGTGGATCCTCCAAGAAGTATAAAGATCATCTACATGAAAGCATCCTTACTGATGCAAAAATATTTGAGAAGGAGACCATCCAAGAATTTCCTTATTTCAAAGAGAAACCTCTTATGGATTGGAAGGATCCCCTCTCTCCTTTGAATCTAAGGCTTTCAAATGGAAATTTAATTTCCTTTTATTTTACCCGAGCATAAAGGGATAACCTTGCAATGGAATTCACAAATATTTGAGGAATTTTAGTGTCCTCGCCCAACTTCTTAGGATTTGTGATAGACAATCATCCCTCAATATTAGGAATACATGTACGATATTGGATCTAAGAGAATTTCTTTCCTCTATTTTTGGCAGGATTCATCTCCTCAGAAGATGCGGTGATTCCCCTCTTGGATTCCATGGATAACGCTAGGGCCTCAAGTCTCGAGAAGAAAATCAACGACGTGAATTCTCCCTTTGATTGTGATTCTATTGACTTTCCCTAGCACAACACCAACACAACTATTTCTCACGTTTTCAATCACCTTCCTAGAGATAGCGGTTTCTAATATCATTGTCTCCTTCTCCATATTTTTCTTCATTTTCTCTCTCTACAAAATATGTTTTTAATTAATATATTTTTTAACTTTAGTTATATTGAGCTTAAAATAACTCAATTTTGTCTTAATTGAATATAAATATACTTGGGTATGATCCTAGGTTCAAGAATGAGTTTAGGATCATTGGAAACACCCTTTCCTTTACCCTGTATAATCTAAATGGGGGACATGTGAAAAACGTTAGGATGGAAACACCAACTGTAAATATGTAAGCACATACACATTTTATATCAATTGAAACTTCTAGAAATTAACCTTATACTAACTAGATCTCCCTCATTTATCATGTCTGGAAAAGAAGTTGACCATTCATTGGAGCAAAGATCATCTAATAATGTGGGCATATACATGTTATAAAAACAAAATCATATTACTTAATGCATTGATTCTACATGTATTAATATAATAAATTGATAACTACAACATATAATTTAAGTGTACATAATTGTAAAAAAATATACCCTCCCTCTACGAGATGGATTGCATCTCTCATGTAACTGAAAATATGCATCTTGGGCACTGGTAGCATACTACAATAAATCCTTGTGGGGTAGAAACCCAAGTAGATAATTATCCACCCATAACAAATCAGTCTATGTAGAAATGGTTGGTGGTATAAATGTTTCTCTAGCTAGAGAAACCGAAACATTGAATAACACAATGTGCATGGTATTTTCCATAACATCCCTCACCTCAACTCCAATATGTGATGGGTTGACTAACTCCTAGGGTAAAAAAACACTACTACTTGGAAATAATACAAATCTCATAGGAGATGGTATGATAGTAGGGTCTCCATGAGCGCTATGAAAATCATAATTGCATTCCCTACTGGGACCATAAAAACATGATGATGTGATGATATAGTTACAATGCATGTGTAAACAAACTCAACATAGAATAATACAAAGGAATCTCATCATGGTGGAGGAACATGGCCCATGTTCTGTTAAATCTATCATAAATATGACATGCTAGAACCTGAAGGTTAAACTCTAATATTTTAAGTAGTTTCCCCCTTAAAAATTTAGGAGGGATCTCAAACAGTGTACCCCTCACATCATGCTCTATCATGGTGACTATCACCACATCCTAGTTATCTCTCCCTAACACTTGGATCCTCCTCCTCATTATAACACTCTTAAAAAGGGTGATTTATGGTCCCACCCTCCAATATAGATCCATCAATTGATCAACACTCTTTAGCATCATCAACATCAATCGTTGAGTGGTGCTATTATCAGGAATGACTAGAATCTCCTTGCATAATGAGTTGAACTATCAAGATTTTTTGAGGGTGATATGTGTAACTTAATTCTCTCATTGTGGGGGATATTTAGGATGATCTTGTCAACTATGGACCTTTGCATTTTAGTTGCAAAAACATATACATTAAAATTTGTGTTTTTTTTGAATCAAAATTTCAAAATCAAAGATATCCATAATTGAACTAGAATTTCCACATTTAATACTTGGGCCATGGAAATCCTTGCCATCCTTTGATGATGCAAGTGTATTACAGGATGGGAAAGGTGCACTGCCTCTTTGACTACCGATACTACAACTATCTTTGGACGATGTCACCTCATGACTGGATATTGGGGTCCTTATTAAAGTAAAGATAAATATTATTCATGATGGTAATTGTTGTAACCCAGATATGCACCCCTTCCCTTTTTCCCTCCTTTGTCCTATACATCCATCCATTTTAAGTTTTTTGGTTTCTTGCGTAGATCATTCCCCATTGATTAATCGTTCAACTTTCCCTGGTTGTCTTTGCTTATTTTGCACCATCTTTTTTATTTCTTGAAAGAGAATCACATGTTTGGTTTGAGTTTCGAATGCATGTCATCATTTTTCCACTAATGGAGATATGCAGGTCCATCAAGTTTTTGTCTATGTAAGAGATATCCAGGTCTAATAAATCTAGTGAAATCTCAGTAAGCTTCTGCAGAATCTAGTAGCGAATCAGAATAGGCTACATTATACTCGAAATACACACAAACGATAGGTTGACATGATTGACGGTGAAGATCTGACAGTCGAGCCAGATCGATGTTTCTCGTACGTTCAGGGTTTCAAAGACGTGGATAAAAGAATTTTTGTGATGAAATTCCTAACTCCAGCGCACATCCCCATCAACGATATCCCCATCTCCTAGATCGACAATCCTCACATGATTTCAGACCCCCCCAACCTTT
>SNQJ01S0109275.1:29260-44898 GCA_010110895.2 Picea sitchensis
ATACAAAACTGGCACGTGTGAAGCGTCACCTTCCTGGCAGGGCCGACCTCTCTCTCTGGGTGGATAAATCCACCTTTAATTAATTCTGGCCCATTTAATATAACTGCTGGGGCCGACTTCTTATTCTTTACATTATAATTGTCTGATGACCAATCCGCAAAAGGGGATTTGGTCCTTATACAATTACCGACTTAGTTAATCCTCAATGGGGATTAACCTAACAATAAAAATAATAATAATGACATGATTAATCCACAATGGGGATTTAATCCAATAACAAAATAATAAGAATGCTCTTCGCAGTTACATTATTTCAACATAATCAACGTGACAAATGCAAATCCAACACATAATTAGCTAATTAATCAACCAATGCATTAGAGCCTTTTGGAATATGTTGATAATCAGTGAAATAAAAGTATCTTTCAAGAATCTGAACCCTCAATTATTTGTGAAGCAACGCAGGAATTCAAAAAAGATAGGTGTGATTCAACTAAGATACCACTAGTTGGGAGTCCAGTCTGAGAAATTTTCCATGAATGTTGAGAGAAAGAGCCTTAGACAAGATCTCGACGACCACACTATATTATGCAATGTTTTTGGTTGCAGGACCAAGGTAAATGTCTCCTAAACTAACCAGTTCGTTGGTGGTTGATAAAATCACCCAAGCAATGAAAGTGATGTTCTAGATACTATGGTTGGCATCATGTGCGAAGCCAACATAAACAGAGGTTGACAGTGACATCTGCAAATCAAGTTGAGTGCACATTGGGAAGCGAAATGTTGATGACTTCACCTAGAGCTTCACCCTAGAAACCACACAACCAATAAGAGTGTGTGGAAAGTGATGCCTAACAAAGATGAAGAGATACCTACATCTCCAATTCAAGGAGAAGAAGTTGTCCAAGGAGATATAGCAACATAGGAGGTCCGCATCACTATCAAAGAGGGCAACAAGTGGCTACCAACCACTAAGGCAACACCAATCCAATTGCTACCTACAATCTTACAAAATAATTTTTTCTTCTTGAAGATGTGCCAGATACTAATTCATAGGGGTCAATGACCTTGGAGGGAGGATTTCTTGAGAACTCCATGACTTGCTTGCAAGCATGTGAAGGAACCAAAGATTTGTTTCCATGATGGGAAACAACTGATCCTAGAAAGAGAATGAATGACACACTTCCTTTTTAGGGATTGATACATGATGGTATATCTTGTTGGGGTCACACTAAACATAGACCAACATTCCACTTGGCTTCAATGGTTGCCAAGATAGACTGTCTCCAGGACAAAGAGGGATATGGTAATGGATGTTGAGTTCATTGTTTGGGTTAGTGAGCATAGTTTTGCATTGCAGGGACAAGTGAGCTAGAACTAGATCTAGAGCCATAGCCAAGGAACATAGCGAGTAGCTAGAGCCACGATCCAGAGCTGGAGCTAGAGTTAGAGCTATAGATAGGATCCAACGTCAAAGCCACCTTCCAAAGAAGAAAATAGAAGTACAATGATCCAGATTGGTTTCCTTCAGATTTTGGAGACCACAAAGCATCTCAATGGAGGGGTGTGATCCAAAATGGATCCAAACCAAGAATGGTTGCAAGACTTAGTAAATTCAATATTATTTTGGTAATTAATGAAGGTTATGCAAGCATTGAAAAACAAAGAAAATGTAAAGTGAATGAGACAAAATAGATGAAAAAAAGAGAAATAGAAGAAATAGAAGAAAAATGAAACGAGAGAAGAGTGAGGAATGGGAAAAAAATGATCAAGGTGTTGGCCTTCCCATTGCCCTAACTCTCCCTATTTCTGTTAGAAAAGTGGGTGTGCTCGTTTAACCATAGACAATATAGCAATATTGTCACCCAACCATAGGCACAAAGGCCACCCCCAAGCACCTTAACCTTGACAGAGAGAAGAATTCTGGTAGCAAATAAATAGCCAACCAAGGCTAGCGCACCAAGAAAACATAACCAAATACCAAGTAGGAATTCCAAGCCAGAAACCGAAATACAAGTTGCAACATCTGCAATTTCAACTTCTCTCCAAACTTGCGTATAACTAGTCTTATGTAGTTGCGAGTGAGTGAGTCACAAATGAGCTCTAGCACCCTCTATTTATATTGCTCCTTCTTAGCTGTCTGGGATGACTTCTCTTCTTGGGGGATAAAAACTCAATATTACTTATTCTCTTTAGATGACTTGTCTTCTAGGGTTATTGTCTAAGGCTTTAGGGTTTCTCTTGCTTCTCGGAATATTCTAGTCTCGTCAACGGTTACAAGTGGAGGTTAATACCTCCCGCAACTACCATAATATCAATACTCCCTCCTAGCTAGGGAGGTATAAAAGGAAATGGTATTGAGCACAAACATCTGAATGTATTAGATCTAGGATTTCCTTAGATCTATTATTTCTACTTGAGAATTGCTTCTTAACATTTTTACCAAGAGCACATCCTTTGCAAATTCCTTCATGTGTATATTTTAGTTTTGGTATTCCTTCAACCATTTTCTCGAGGAAAGGTAATGCTTGATAGTTAAGATGAGCATACCTTCTATGCCAAATTTCACTGGGATTAACTTCATCATGTATAAGAGCTTCATCATTACATTCTAGTAGTCTGTATAATTTTCCTTCACGAGTTCCACTAACTCTAGCATTCTCTATGCTGGAGTCTCTAGACCAAGATAGTACTTCACCATCTACAAAGGATATTCTATTTCCTTTGTCTTTTAGGATATATATGGATACAAGGTTCTTTTCTAAACTAGGTACATATAAGACATTACTCAAATGAACATTGTTACCTGATTTCAATTTGATGGAGTCTTGACCAATTCCTTCGACTGAATAGGTGTTCTTGTCTTCAAGTTCTACCTTGTAGGATATCTTCTTTTCATTCAGACTGGAGACTCTGACCTGGTCTCCTGTCATATGCTTGGAAGCCCCACTGTCAATTCTAGCATTCTCTATGCTAGAGTCTCTAGACCAAGATAGTACTTCACCATCTACAAAGGATATTATATTTCCTTTGTCTTCTAGGATATATATGGATACAAGGTTCTTTTCTAAACTAGGTACATATAAGACATTACTCAAATGAACATTGTTACCTGATTTCAATTTGATGGAGGCTTGACCAATTCCTTCGGCTGGATAGGTGTTCTTGTCTTCAAGTTCTACCTTGTAGGATATCTTCTTTTCAATCAGAATGGAGAGTCTGACCTAGTCTCCTGTCATATGCCTGGAAGCTCCACTGTCAATTATCCACATGTCATCTTCAAAAGTTCCTGTAAGAGTTGAATAGTGTAGATGACCATTCATGATTTCTTTTGACTGATAGTTGGTCAAACTTTGACTTTGACTGGTCAAACATTGACTTTGACCCAAAATCTCAACCTTGACATTTTTTTCCTTCTGAGAGTGCCAATAGGTGCACTGGACTAAGGCACACTAGAATATCCTCTCCTTGAGTAAGTTGTTCCATTATAAGGTGTTGGGAAAAAGGTTTTAGGGTTTGCAGTTGCACCTACTAGTAACCCTAGCGACAGTGCTTCAGAAACTGCACCTGCTAGAAACCCTAGAGGAATTTCTTCAATGAGCTTGATAATCTTATGACTTAGCTTCCTTCGAGTGGTTAGACTGTCTGAAGGAGGTGTGGGCCCATAATCTGTTAGAAAAATGGGTGTGCTCGTTTAACCATAGACAATATAACAATATTGTCACCCAACCATAGGCACAAAGGCCACCCCCGAGCACCTTAATCTTGACAAAGAGAAGAATTATGGTAGAAAATCAATATCCAACCAAGGCTAGCACACCAAGTAAATATAACCAAATACCAATCAGAAAGTCCAAGCTAGAAACCAAAATACAACTTGCAACAACTACAACTGCAACTTCTCTCCAAAATTGCGCACAACTGGTCTCATGCAGTTGAGAGTGATTGAGTCACAAATGAGCTCTAGTGACCTCTATTTTTACTACTCCTTCTTAGCTGTCTGGGTTGACTTCTCTTCCTGGGGGATAAAAAATCAATATTAATTATTCTCTTTAGCTAACTTGTCTTCTAGGGTTATTGTCCAAGGATTTAGGGTTTCTCTTGCTTCCTGAAATATTCTAGTCTCGTCAAAGGTTACAAGTGGAGGTTAATACCTCCTGCAACTACCATAATATCAACAATTTCCTCTTGTCAGTTCATTCCCAAAAGGTCTTTCTAGGTGCTAGGGGAGAAATAGGCATAAAATGCCATAAAAACACGATACTAGAAATTGTCGAGATGAATAGATTGAGCATCCATTCAAGGATATGTTTTTGTTATATGGAATTCATCTATATAAATGTGTATATCACATCAAGTTGTTTGTGGTTGATTAATAACCATGTACTTTCTTAGTTTTGGTTTAAATTGTTGCATGTAGTTGAATTTTGATGTAAATGAATAGCCATAATAGCTCGAGAATGTCCATCATCCAATTCCTCTTGAAGTCTTGGATCAATGGCTGTGGAAATATCTATGTTGCAATTACTTAGGGAGTTTCTAATTCGGTATATTCTAGATGTTGGGAATTTTCTCTTTCCTCATAGAATATTGTTCATTCTCTGAGTTTAATTTCTTCCTCCCAACCAATTTCTTTTGACTTGGGTCGAATTTCTATGTGCATGAGTGTTTTTGTAATTGTTGGGGCAAATTTCTACTTGTTGGGAGAATTTATAGTTTGTTTGAGTCGAATTTTTAATTGTTGGGCACTCAAATCCATCCCTATGCAATTTCTCTTTTGTCTGGAACGATTTCACATTGTTGTGGGACATAACTTCATTGTTGGGAATTTATACACTTTGACAAGATATTTTTAGATATTGTTGGATCAGTTAGGGTATTGGGTGGTAATTTTATGATTGGAAATCAATAAGATGTTATCTTGAAGACAATTCTATTAAAGCAATTGTGAATAGGAGGTGAAATGAGCGGAGGTTGAAGAACAAGTTGTCAGGTGTATCGGTGAGTTGTTGAAGGAAGAGAAGAGTTGATGGCCACCATAAGCAAGTAACCAACAAGCTAATCCATCACACAAACATTCCATCCTCGCGTGCCTATTGAAGGGATTGCATTGGTTTGTTTCTATAGATTGGACAAAGAGCAGGCCTTACAACAAACCCAAGAAGAAGAAGTACATAGATCCTTGCACATAGCAGAGGAAAGAGGCTTAGTGGCCACATTTGAAGACATGACACTTTGTCTAGGACTGAGAACAAAGATTAGAGTAAAATTTTTGCATAGTATCAGTGATGTTAGTGCAGAAGTGAGTGGACTACTCGTCACTTATTCTGAATCCAATTTCTTTGCAATTCCTAATCACGTTCCCAAAGGGCATAAAAGCCTAAACAATGTGTGAGACATTTCCTAGAACCCCACATAATAGAGTAGTTTTAATTTCCTAGAGATGTCGAATAATTCTCAAGCTACAACCAAGAAAAACATGAAATAGTTAAACACATAAACCAACATAAAAAATGAAGCATAAAATGGAGCAAGTGATGGGTTGTCTTGTGTTAAGGGTTAGAGGTGAATAATAAATATTGAAGTGTTAGAGATCATGGGAAAAATATTAAGTATTAGGGGTCAATGGGAAATAGTTAGGAATTACAGTTTAAGAATAAGGTGTTGTGGGTTAGCTATCAAGCAAAAGTTTTTAAGTGTTATGGGTCAAGGATAAATGTGAAATTATATGGGTGAAGGATAAATGACTAAAGTTAGGGATCGTGGCTAATGATTTATGTGTCAATGATAAAGAGATAATTATTAGTGATGAAACATAAAGCACCACATTTTAGGGGTAAGTGAAAGTGTTAAGTGTTAGGAAAGAATCCGTGAAGTGTTAAATCCTAGGGGTTACAGGTAAAGCATTAAGAATTATGATTAATGAAAAAGTATTAAACATTAGGAGTAACAAATTTATTTTTAGGGGTAAAGTATAAAGTAGTCAAGTACATGGATTAATGATTTAAGGTATTATGTGATTTTGGTCAAGGATAAGGATAAAACATTACATCTTATGATTCAAGGGAAAAATGATAATTATTATGATTCAAAGGTAAATAATTTAGTGTTTATTGTTTTTTGACAAATGCTGAAGTGAAGTTATAATAGAGATGCATGAAGCCGTATATGTTCTAAAGGGCAAATTTTCCAGGCTTCACCTTGGATTATGAAACTAAATTTCCTAGATACACAGACTAAAGTGACTCCCAAATTCAAACAGAAACCTGGACTGAACTTATTTAGAGCCCTAGCTTATATACAAAATGCTAGGATGCTGATGACCTTTGCAGACTTGTGCATCTCATCACCGAAGATAAGCTACTTCTCATAATTTTCTCCCCATTCTAGGTTCAACTTGGACAACTTGTCCTCCAGATCCCCAATTCTGTCTTCGAATTTCTCTTGGGGACTTTTCAGTTCTTGATGGAGTTTATCTAACTCCTCTATTAGACTCAATTTTATGAAAGGAGTCTTACTCAGTGTTCAGTGATCTCCAGAAACAGTGAGATTCTCAAGAAAGTCAGCTGGAGGCCCAGAGCATGATCTTGACTTCTCCGACTTATCATCCAGAATTCTTGGCGTTCCTCTTTGTGAGAGAATTCAGTGGTGCTCATTATATTTCTCTTCTTAGAAACACTCATACACTCTTGTAGATTGAGCCTCTTAGGCTAGGGCAGTTTATGCATGGCCGTCCTCCTGTAATCCCATACTTCTGCTGAGGCCAGGAGTATGGTATGAGAGTGCAGCACTCTTCCCATGTGAGATGGTGAGTGCAAGCTTGGGCCTATTTGAAAGGATTCCCTCAATCTGCATGTCTTCTGTGAGTCTGGCACTTGAGTCATAGGTATCTGTCCAGTGCTCCCCATATTTAAATAATTCTTTGGGCATGGGGTTGGTTACATAGGGTCCATAGGTGGGTAGGTTCATTAGCCGGAGGGCTATTTCCTAAAGCAGCTCGACTCCACATTCAGCTTCTATATGCATTTTGGTTTAGCAGGAGACGTGAAAATTTGAAATGAGTCAACCCTGTAACAATGGCTGAATTACAGCTAAGAGGTTGTTAAGTTTTGCGTTTTGGGTTTCTTTTGAGAGCACTATGGCTCGGATCAGCAATTGAGAGTCCCCAATGATTACTAAGTCCAGGATGCCAATGGCTTGGCGTGCCCTGACCCTTGCTGACATCATTGCCTCTGAAATGATTATTGGAGAGTGATACCCAGGAGACCCAGTAGCATACCACCCTGGTAAAAGTTTAGCATTTTGAGCGCAGTTATACCCCTCCACACCAGCAGTGCAGATTTACTTTTGGGAGGCCCCATCCGAGAGAGGATATAATACGAAACCTTTCTCGTTTCCATTGGCAAAGTCATTTGTTTCTCCCTCTAAGTTCCCGGTGTGTCACGGATGGTGAGGGAGCTTTGTCTAATTGCTTTCACATTTGAGATGGAGCACACCGGTGCTCTTCTTATGGATTCATCCTTCCTGTGAGTTGGGGAGTTTGGGTATTAAGCCCAATCCTTTGAAGATCTAATCCGTGATCCTGGGGGCTTTCCGCTCTTTTCTCGAAAAATTACGCTATTTCCTCTCCGATAAAGTCCCCAAAGGATGAATGCAGGAGAACACCAAAGTCCTAGAGGCCTCCACTTTGCTTTGCTTGATAAAGCAGGAGAGGTAGGCCAATCAAGGAAAGAGGCGAGGGATGTCTTTGAGGAAGGGGAGTGGAGCATGCAAAGCCCTCTTGTCATTGTCAAACTGTACAGAAGGCACATAAATCGAGAAGGTGAGTTAGAAGTTTCTTGACTTGATGGCAAAGGGGGCATCACAAAGGACCGATGACCTTTATTTTGAAGGTTTTCTACTGAGTGCAGATCTTATTTGTGACCAAGGGTCAAAGGAACAATCAACCCTTGGGGATGGTTTTGAAGGTATTTCAGATAGATTTCCAAATTGCGGGTTGGGGGGGCGTGGGGGAGACTTAGGAAGGTAGAATACCCCAACAAAGTGGAATAAGGCTTTGCCTCTTTCCACCAACCTCTCTTGTCTCTCGCTCCTTTCTTTATTGGGGCTTTCCCCTGCAGTGTTAATTTAAAATAGCCCCAATCGGACTCTAAATCCAATGGCAGGTTGCTCACTGCCCAACCTTGCCACTGTTTGTGCCTTCCTATCCCCCAGGCAGAGATGTCGAAAAGTGTTCTCAAATTTTGCTCATCCATCCAGGTTTTCAATCGTTGTAGATTCTGGTTCAACTCCAGAGGTGGGTCGCCTAGAATGGAGTCTTTCCATATTTTGATCTGTTTCCCATTCCCCGACACCCAAGTCAAATGGTATGTGAATTGATCTAAGAGCCCAACTGCGAAGGGTGAAGATTGGGGACCCCATTTGGTCACTTGGTTGATGTTCCACACATCTTCTCCTTGATCCTCTGAAATAATTTTTCCACAAGGCTTCCTTGCACCACACTGTTTTACCACTGACTATGTGCCATAACAATTTTGCTCCAAGAGCAAGGTTCTGAACTTTAACATTTTTAAGACTTAGACCTCCCTCCATCAAGGGTTTTGAAACCTTATCCCAGCTTATGAGATGGGCTCTATTGCCCAGATGCAGTGCCCCACTACCAAGAACAGCCTTCTGGAGCTTCGGATATTAATCGTGGTGATGCTTCAAAGGAGGTTTTTGATGATAGGCACCACTTGCTAGAACCAGTTGATACGACATGCGATTCTGCACGCTAGAAAGTTTAATGATTAAGCCCCAAGAGGAGATTGATGCTTAAGTTTATCCGGGGAGGTGATTCTAATTTTGGATGTCATAGGTTTTCTTGGAATGGGGCCCAAGTAAGTGAGCGTTCCCAAATTGTGTCCTTCCATGCCCAAAGTGCAGGAGATGTCCCTCATCTCAATAGGAGTAGTGTTCCAAATGTAAATTTTGCTTTTTGCATGGCTTATTTCACTTCCCGACACAGCAGTATATGCGTCCATCTCCTCTTTGAATCGTTTTGCTACAAGACAACTTGCCCCTCCCAAGAGAAATGTATCGTCTGCGAAGTAGGCGTGATTAGTTTCTTTTCAGCCCCTTGGAAGTATGCAATGAACCTTTAGAGGCTGTTTGCTAGTTAAGCGTTCTCTAGTTAGTAGCTCATTTGAGCTTGAAGAGCAAAGCAAAGTGAAGAGGGGCAATGCAGCGACCCTCTGGATGCATAGAAAATTGGATTCTCTCCCATTTACCATGCGGGGCTATCAGGCCGAATCAATACAAGCTCTTATCAATTCACAAGGGTGTCATTAGAACCAAATTTCTTCATTCTGACATAGGAAATTGTGGTTAACTTTGTCAAATGCATTTGCCAGATTGAGTTTGATGATCATACCTTTGTCTTCCTCTGGATACTTGAGTGAAGATCCTCTTGGGCCGAGTTATATTGTCACGCAATTTATCGCCTTTAATGAATCCTCATGGTTCCTCGTGACACAATGGAAGGGATGTTCGCCCATTTTGTTTTACTTCTATGCCACAGTAGGAATTTTATAGCAAACTCTAAGTATTACGAGGGAGATAAGAGCTGAATAAATTTTGAAGTTGATCGGCTCCTTTCTCCTTGTAGGGATGAGCCGAGGAAGAGGTGGGATGAATCCATCTCAACTTCTTTGACTTTGTGATTTCTTGATCATTTAGTAAGATCAGACTTTATGATCTCCCAGCAGTGCTGAAAAAACCTTGTTGTAAATCCATCTAATTTGCAGGGGCTTTATTAGGGTGCATTTAGTCAGAGCCTCTTTGATTTCACTAACTGCGTGACTTCCTCCATGAGTTTACGGTTGACCTCATCTTTTATAGGTTTAGGACAATTTGAAGAGGTAAGAATACTGATCTATGCTTGCTCTTTTCGTTTTAGTATAGAGGTGTTTAGAAGATCTCAAAAGGCTGCGTTTGATTTCTCGATTCGAAGTATGGTATTGGACTTAGTTTAGTCCATTGTAAAGAGCTTCCTTGCTTAAAACTTGTTTGTAGAATGATTGTAATCTAATCACCTTCTTGCGGCCGGAGAACGGATTCTACCTCAAAGCTTTCCTCTTCTCTGCAAGATTTGTGCCATTGGATTTGAAGTTGCTCTTCCATGATAATGTCTTGTTGGGTGATGTCCTTACTTTCCAAAGCAATCTGGTGGTCTTCTAGCTATCTTCTGCCTTTAAGAGGAGAGGTTGTGGACAGTTTTTTTTTTTTACTTAAGATTTTAATTAGGTTTGAAACTTGACTTTTCTTCGGACATGAAAGCCGAGAACCAATTAATTAAATTCCAAACCTTAGGACTTTGCTTGAAGTCCTTGTCTTGTATCCAAGCAGGGTTAAAGCGAAAAGGAATGGGCCCTTGGCTTAGCTCTTTCTTGATTTCCAGCGTGACTGGCTTGTGATCAGAGGTACCATTAGGGAGAATTTATGAAGCGGTTGTGAGTCCTAGTGTCAGGAAAGAGATATGCACTAAAAATCATCAGCAGAAACTATGTGTCCACAAGACTACCCTTTTGTTGGTCAGGTGTACTGCAAGCTCCCTCTTGAAGTTTTATGTCATCAGGATCCCAAGTGGAGATCAAAGTCCTCCACACATTCTCTGGTTGGGTCCCTTACAATGGACCCGCCTCGTTTTTTTCTTCTGTTGCTAGGGTTATGTTTAGGTCACCTCCTAAGATTATATTTTCTAAATCCTTCTCAGTTAGGTAGTCTTGAATAGAATGCCAACAAATTCTTTTTCATCAATATCTTTGTAGGACATAGATATTAAAGAGACTTAAAATTTGTCCAGAGTCCTTGTGGAGTAGTTGGGTGCATATCCAGTGCATGCAAAGGTCGGAATGGATCAGATCCTAGTGGAGGCGTTCCACATTGTGCAGATTCCTCCTGAGGCGCCTCTGGCATTGTCAGCTACACCTTTGCTGTTTCTCCATGCATTTTTTAAGACATTTAATGAGTCTTGTGACTCATCTGGACTCTGAATGAGTAGGATGTCCATTCTTGAAGTTTTGATTAGAGAAATCCACAGTAAAGCGTCTTCTTCTTCTTACAATACAAAGACCCTACAGTTTCAGGTCATGAATTTCATTGGATTTATTTTTCAATGAGAGTGACCTCAGCAGAAGACAACTGCACCTTCCCCTTGTTTGCACGCCATCCGAATACGCAAGTTGGTTGGGCACCACGTAAGGCTCTCTTTGTACGCATTTCTTTTTCTCTTCTTAGCCTTTTGGATTTCCTCCCTCTGCTGGGGCGTTTTGGGGTGTCCCACGCTTCACTTGTCCCTTCCGTTTCAGTCCCTGATGAGATCTCGCCTTCTTCAATGCCTTGATCCGCTTCATTCCTCTGTGGTGGGTTTTCTTCTTCCTCGGTGCAGAGTCCCCCTCCTCCTTGCCTCCAGACGCATGTGAGGTTCCCTCGGCTTCTTTGTTATGTGTGCCTCTACCTTCTTCTCCTTAATTGCAGTTGTTGATTGAGGAAGTCGTTCCCCTTAGACTCCCAATTCTTTGGCCCCATTTGTATTGGGTCCCATGCGTGCTTTGGGTTGTGATTACTTTTATTCTTTTAAAGACCTCTTTGGATTTATCTTCAGCTTCCGAGGTTGTTGCCATCCTTCCTCCTTTTCTGCTATCTGCCGGGGGCTTTTGATTCCTCTGGAAGTGACCCGTAATCATATTTATCCTCTGCATTTAAATGGTAGCTGTTCGTAGTCTAGTTTTTTGCAGGTGATGCCATTCCCCCACTTTTAGTTTCACGACTTTTGGCAACCCTACTTCCAGGTCAACTTCAACGCAAATTCTGGCACAAGAATACTGATATTTTGGATCTGCTTTGTCGATACAGTGGCCGAGACCGTTCCCTATTTCTTGTATTGGCAGGAGTTCTAGCGATGGATTAGGAGGGTTTAGGAGCTGACCCATCACAAGAAGCGTCAACTGGTATTTCTAGTGTTGGATCGAAGTTTGGAGTCCAATGATTCAGATAAATTCCCTGTGCACCCATGAAGTATGGCTCATTCCTTAAGAGTAAGTCCTAGTCCTCCTGGGAGATGAACTTGAAGATGTAGTAGCCCTTTCCAATGGAGTAGAAGGTCACACTATTCTTTATTAGCGGCCTCCGGTTTCTTTGTATCCAGTTATCAATTGTTCTTATGGAAGGCCAAAGCCCCATGGTGACCTACCGATCCACGCTCACGACGAGAGATTGCTACTCGGTAGGCTGTTAGGAGGGAAGAATGATTCTGGGAATGTCCTCAGACCTTACAAAGCTTGATGATTCCACGGAGGCGACTAACTATTGAAGCGGTGTGATGTCCGATTTGTTAAGGCAGCGAGAGAGGGGAGGGAGGGAAATGGCCGGCTCCCTAAAATCACGACTTACCATGAATGACGAACCTGTTAGCCTCAACCTTTGTAGCTCAAAACCCTACTGGCGTTTTTTGCATAAGGAAAAATTAGTTATACTTTATACAATTTAAATATCTAAAGGTGAGTGGGCTTGGCAGGAAATGATTGTATACTCTCCACGGTGAGCCACTTGCCTTCCTTCAAAGTTAGGCCACGGGGACTGTCCAGGTCTTAAAGCGACCTTACCACTCGTAGCCTCCACTGACCTTAATTTAGTGTTTATTGTTAAAGGATAAACATTAACTATTATATGTTATGGGTCAATTGTATGAACTCTTAAATTAAATATTTAAGACTAGGTGCCAAGAGATATCTTATTAATAATAAATAAATTCCAATAATAATTAGGACATCTTCTTTATATTTTAAAAATATTAAAAAAATCATTTGAAAATAGTTGTTAAATCCTAGGGGTTACAGGTAAAGCATTAAGAATTATGATTAATGAAAAAGTATTAAACATTAGGAGTAACAAATTTATTTTTAGGGGTAAAGTATAAAGTAGTCAAGTACATGGATTAATGATTTAAGGTATTATGTGGTTTTGGTCAAGGATAAGGATAAAACATTACATCTTATGATTCAAGGGAAAAGTGATAATTATTATGATTCAAGGGTAAATAGTTTAGTGTTTATTGTTAAAGGATAAACATTAACTATTATATGTTATGGGTCAATTGTATGAACTCTTAAATTAAATATTTAAGACTAGGTGAGATATCTTATATTAATAATAAATAAATTAATAATAATTAGGACATCAATATTTATATTTTAAAAATATTAAAAAAAAAATCATTTGAAAATAGTTTATAATAAACCAAACAGGTCTCATTTTGCCAACTAAATATCATTTTATTTAATATTAAAAAAAAATTTCCAATCAAGAAAATTGCACTTATATTAGTTAATATAAAAAGTTACAATGCTGTTTCTTCTCATTTTAATGAGGCTGATAAGGACTAAATAAACGGTCATAGACCAAGCAATACAACCCGAATTCATAGTTTTGTCTGCCGAGCAACCAAACTTTAGGAACTTAAAAAAAATAAAATTCTAATGAGATTTTTAATATAAATCATGTTACACTGAAATAATTAATTAATATTATTTTATAATATTTCAAAATAGAACACAATCATCATTTTTAAATACTAAAATACCATTTCATATTTTCTCCACTTAAAAAACTAATATTACCATAATTAAATTTCAATGCTAGTTAAAAAAGTGACATTCTATGAACAATAGATACCTAGGATTGATCAAACATACACTCATCTTATACTCAAATGCCTAGTACTAACTGAATTTTGATATCTGGATTTGAGCAATGTTACTCCCATATTTTTATTTTTATTACCTACTATAAATTAGTTTCTAAAATTAATTCATTAAAAGAATTAATTTAGTAGTAAATTAATTAGAAATATTTTTTCCTCCATTCTCATTGAAGAGTGGGAGGTATTAATAAGAACACGAATTTTCTACGACTCCACTAATAAACATATACATATAAACACCAATTTTTAACTACACCACTTAATAAAAACCCTATCTATATATTAATTTTTTATTTTTAAGTATAAATGAATAGTTAAAATTTTCCATATTTGTATATTAATTCTTATTATAATTTTTTATTTTTAAGTATAAATGAATAGTTAAAATTTTCCATATTTGTATATTAATTCTTATTATAGGTGCATGGTAACCACTCCTAGTTTTTAGGAAATTAGTTTTAGGCGTTTCCGTATTTTATGGAGTGTTGAAGTTGAAACTCAAATTTGGATTTTCAAATGTGAGGAGTTAAGTTTGTATAATCAGAATGTTTGGAGTTTTTTTTAGTAAATCTAATTTATTTATACATTAAAAAAATTTAATTTAAACAACATAAAACTTTTCAAAACTGTAATTTATCTAAATTTATATCACCTAATTCCAACTATTCTTTTTTTAGTGGGGGAATCGGCAACTCGCCCACCCAGCTCGCGGACAATTTTCAAATATTCTTATTATTATAATGATTTAAGATGATTTATATTTTTTAAATATACTTTTATAAATTTATGTAATGCTAATGATAAATCGGCCTCACAATACTTTTTGATAATGTAGTTGTTATTTAGCTTTATTTAAATTTGAATTTGAGGAGAATAAAAAAAATCTAATCCATAACTAATAATAAGTATGAAAATTCAGTCTCTGAGGTGTATTATTAAGGTATTCGGTGATGTTAAAGTCACATATTCCAAACCTGCGAGGACAAATGGACAAATGGTGTGGCTCACATGGGTGCTATCCTTGAGTGAATGTCACGGACAAACAAAATAAAAATAAAAAATGGAAACTCAAGTTCAAATAATGTTTAATTATTATTATTATTATTTAAAATTATTTATATTTTTAAAATATAATTTTATAAATTTATTTCAAGTTAATATAAAAAGTATAAAAACTCATGTTCAATTGTTATTATTATTATTATTTAAAATTATTTATACTTTTAAAATATAATTTTATAAATTTATTACAGGTTAATATAAATTATTGGGTGATAGTATTTCTTGGATTTATTTAATTTTAAATATAAATAAGATAAAGAAATATTAAATAATTTATTATGCTTTAGTTATATTAAGAGTGGGCCTAATGGTTAAGAACATGTGTTTCCTCTTAAGAGGTCACAAGTTCAAATCCAAAGGGAGGTAAGTTATGTAGACTTCCGTAGACTTTACTAGTCAAATGTTGGATGGAGGAGGGTCCCTTGTCCCACAAACAAGGGGGTCTCATAATTACTTTTATATTGTAAAATTATCATATTGATTATATTATACAATTAACTTTATATTTTTACATTATCTAAACATTATTATAAAGTAGTTATATTATTTTATTTTTTAAGAGTATTAATAATTTTATAATTTTATGTAGTCATTTAAATTTTCAAATATTTTTATTATTATAATGATTTAAAATTATTTATATTTTTAAAATATGATTTTATAAATTTATGTAATACTAATGATAAATTGCCTCACAGTACTTGATAATGTAATTGTTATTATGATTTATATAAATTTGAATTTAAATAAAACAAATAAATATTAAACAATTTATTATGCTTTAGTTATATTAATTTTAATTTTAAATTCTCAAATATTATTATTATTATTTTTT
>SNQJ01S0109276.1:13477-36209 GCA_010110895.2 Picea sitchensis
CAATGAATGTAATTCTTCAAGACATATAAGAAAAAACATTTTGTGGTTTTCTCCCACTTTAGGTTTCCACGTAAAACATTTGTGTGCTCTGTATGCATATGATTGTTCATTTATTCGTTGCTTACTTACTCTGCAGTTATTAGATGACAATTCTACATTGATATAACACTTGGATTATATGGTTAAAAAGGATTAAATTTCTCTATTACTAATTCATCCCCCCTCTTAGTAATCCAACAGTCTGAACATATTTTTGCAACTTTTCAATGATTTTCATCATGTTTCCTTCTGTATCTATCTATTATCCATTCCCATTGGAGTTCGATCCTTCAAATCCCAAATGGAAATCCATTCCTTTAGCTTCATTCTCTGAACTAAAAGAATTTTGTGCCTCCTCCATTTTGGTACACCGTGGAACAATTCGGTTTGGTTCTGACAATCGTTAACTCTGCAAACACATTGTGAAATCAACCGAAATTTTTCAATCCATCAGTCCTTAACAAATTCCATAATACTCATAAACCAATATAATTCAAAGAAAACTTTCAGATTTCATTATGCAGTTCTCGATGAATCAAGAATCCCCACAGATATTTTCTTTCTGAGCTCTGCTCTGTTCTGCAATAATTTTCGGGCACTAATCCCTTCTTCCTCAATCCTTAGTTTTCCTGTGACCATGGCTGGGACCGAGTGCTAATAATTTGGGCACTTATCTGGAGTTTTAAAAATTTGGGCTCCAGAGCTTGGGAGGTTCCCCCTTTTCCACATGTCACCACATCACAACAAATCTTTCGGAGTTCTAGATTGAACTCGCGAAGTAGGGTGGATCAACAGCCCACGACTACCCAACATCCAACGACTAACACCCACTATGGAACTTCAAGCATCTGAGCTTCGGGACTTCAGAGCTTCATAGCTTCAGGACTTCGGAGGATTTCACATTTGCACACCCCCAACCCCCTGAACCATTAATATTCTAACACTTCCATCTCACCTTTGGTGATGTCATTACATCTCGTCACCTTAGTGTTATGAGACTTTTGAAATTTCTTCCTTTTGTTCCCTTATGAACCATTCTTCCAGAGTGTCAAGTCTTTGGACTTCACAACTAGCGCCATGTGTCCACTGGGACCCATGGTTTCTGTACTTGAATTAAGATATTGAATAGTCACATCACTTAACGCCTTTAAAATTGTGGGGGCATGCATCCACAGTTTGGAGTAACCCACCTTTCATCCCGCAATTCTTTTGATGCTGACACGTAACCCTTTGGTAAAACCATGGTTTGGATTGCGGGATCGCCATGGAAAATTAAGTCTCATGCAATTTGGTTCCCTGCAATGCCTCTTGGTCGTCGATCTTGATGTATCGTGATCAACCTCAGGACCCACATAGTACAACTATCAACATTCCAGGTGGGGGCACGTAGTAGGTATATGAGAGGTCCACATCACCTCCAGGTGACATCATCATGACTCACTACTTCGACTCTTCGGGGCTTCAAAACTTTAGGCTTCGAGATTTCTCTCCTCAACACACACTCATTCTTTCGAACGTCGAAATTATGAACAACCAATCTGCTGACACGCGTCCCTCTTGATGGGCAGTCTAGATTAACTTTGGACTTCATAGCTTCGGGGATTTCTCCCTTCACCACTATGTTTGACCTTTTTAACTTGGCTTGATCCAACTTTCGAGCTCTTCTCCCTAGATCTACGTTGTATATCCACTTCGGGGACTTCGGGCCTTCGATCTCCTCCACTCTACAACCCATAACTTCATTGAAGCCATGAAGTATAAAGGACTTGGAGGTTAACTCACATGCTCCTTTTTCCTGATCCGACGGGTGTGGTTTTACATACCGTTAAACCCCATGAGCTTCGTAACACGGCCAAGGTAACCTCTTGGCATAATTTCTCTCTGAAACCTTGGTTCTAATGACCACTTATCTGGGCCATCCAAGCTTAGTGCTTGAACCTTGGCTCTAATACCAATTTGTGACATCCTTAGCCACCAACAGGTCAGACAATGCCACTACTCAGACACTTCACTTATCTTTGATACCAATTTGTAACGTCCCTAGCCACCAACAGGCCGGGAAATGCCACTACTCGGACACTTCACTTAGCTCTGATACCAATTTGTAACATCCTCGGCCACCGACCCCTGCCGAGTAATGCTACCCAAACAACCTTACCTTTGCCTTTACTTCTTTGATATGATTTCATGTGACATTCTCGGCCTTAACAAGAGGCCAGGTCATGCCACCAAGTAACTTTGCAGAAATAATCACATATAAAAATTAACCGGAAGATAGAGATAACATATGGTATTAACACTTATAAATATATATCTATATAATGAAATTAAACAAACATCAATACTCTACTCATACACATGTTCATGCAGAAACAACATTAACACATACATGCAAGATATATATATATACAGGCATTACTCATCAATTATAATGCAAATACAAATACACAGCATACAACGAACAGATAATTGGTAATTATCTTTTAATATATGACCACTAATTGCGTGTAGACCTTCCACGATCCTCCCACCCTTAGACTACACTGCTCATCACGCTCAGCAGTGGGTCACCCCCAAGATGGGACTAAACTCCATCGGGCAAGGGAATTATAGGCTTGGCAATGACAATAAGGAAGTTACACAGAACAACAAGAAGGATCTTTTATCCTAGGAGCCACTTACTCCCACAACCCATAGACCCTCATTCCCCACATGCCTGCTCCAACCTAGGAGGGTACACCTTCACTAATACAAGTCCATCGGGTACTACAATTCCCTTACCTTGGGCTTTAGCAATAGGCTGGACCATAAGTCTTAGAGTACTATAGATGCTACGAGACTTCCTTCAAGGAGAACTCACTTCCCAACAAACTCTCTCACCTGAGAGAGTTTCTCATAGGCCTGACAACCTACTTCTTCACTTCAACTCCTAAGCAATACAACAACAACATTTAGATAACACTCGGGTGATGGCAACAACATAAAATGGTTATGGACACCAAAAATGGCAACAACCAAACGCTAAGACAGAGTACGACTCAAGAGAATAAAAATGCATCAGGATTCACATGAGACACACATGATAAATCAAGTACGACTGTAGGATTCCAAAGGTGCATACTATATATAGAGGCAATGATGATGGAGAACTGGTTTAATGTGTGAATCCATGGTCGATCAGGAAGGTGACATACTTCCAAAGAATCGTAAGGGTTGTGAGGAAACTCATCTAGACACAAGGATGGGGAGAAATGCCAGAATGGGAAGTGAACCCCCAACAAGCTAGCTTTCCTAGCTATAAACTACATGCGCCCAGGTTGACACGTGTCTTCCTAAAGCTGCATGAGTTCCACTTAGCACTCGTTTCCCTTTTTCCCAGGAACTTAGGACAACATGAGTTATGTCAACCATAGCCTTTGGGAAATAATAATAAAATATTATTCCCTTAGAGGTAATCCCTCTAGCTTAGCCCCTAGGCCAAAACACTTAGCCCCCTCCCTTACCCTACCTAGTGGAGCTTAGTCCCCCATAAATCTTTCTTTGTGGTTGGTCTACATGCAACAGTGTAATTTTATTAATGATGTAAGTATTTACATATACAAAATCAGGCTCATTGGCCTTATCACCTGGCTCACTAGACTAATAAACACATAAGTCTCTCAGCTTATAACCACTCATCTCACCAGCCTATAAACATAATTACAATTCAACATGGGTTCGACCTTAGGGTGTTACAATCCCCTCCCCTTATTTTTGCATTGTCCTCAGTGAAACTTATTTACACAACAACAACAAGATTTCCAAAATCTTCAAAAAGATGCAGGTATGTTGCCCACATAGCATCTTCATGCTCCCATTTTGCGTCCTCAGGACCGTACGAGGTCCACTGGACTTTTACAAGCCCTATGGATCGATTCTAGAGCTGCTTTATTTTTCGGTCCAATATACACACCAGATGCACCTGCAAGACGCCTTCTTGCTCCACCTGAATCAAATTCCAATCAATAACATGATTAGCATCAAGTATATATTTCTTAAGCAACGAAACATGAAAAACATTATGTACAGTCATGGATTTATGAAATGCAAGCATATATGCAACTGGTCCAATCCTTTCTAGGATTTCAAATGGTCCACAATATATGTCTTCCAACTTTGAACAGTTTAACAGCTTCATGGAACTTCTGTTGGCTTTTACCTTCAGGAAAACATGGTCACCCACTATAAACTCCCTGTGGGTTTTTCCTTTGTTTTCATATCTTTTCTGCCTATCTTGGACAACCTTCAAATTTTTCTTAATCTTCATCATTTTCTCTTCCATTTCCTTGCGAAACTCTGGCCCAACCAGTGACGTATCAGTTGGGTTATCCCAGCTTACTAGGGTGTTTCACTTTCTTCCATAAAGTTATTCAAACGAGCTCATCTTCAGGGATGCTTGATACCCATTGTTGTAGTCAAATTCTACCAAGTGTAGGTAGTCTTCCCATTTAGATGGTTTGTCCATCACATACATCCTTAGCATGTCCTTTATCACTTAATTCACCCTTTCTGGTTTACCATTAAACTCGGGATGAAGGTTGCACTGAAGTTAAGATTCATTCTGAACCCTTTGAATAACCCTTTCCATAACTTTGAGGTGAATTTTGGGTCTCTGTCAGACACAATTGTCTTAGGAAAACCATGCAATATTGCTACTTAGTTCATATAGATATTAACAACATTATCTTCCTTGTGAGTAGTTTTCAATGGAATAAAATGGGCAGCTTTCGTAAGCTTATCCACCACCACCATGATGGAATCATGTTGCTTATTTTTTCTAGGTAATTCTGTGATGAAATCCATTGTCACCACTTCCCACTTCCACTCAGGAATGGGTAATGGTTGTAGTAACCCTGTTGGGTGCCTATGTTCATCTTTGACCCTCTGACACTCCATACATATGACGATGTATTCTGCAATTTCCTTCTTTTTGATTGGCCAAAAGTAATGGATCTTGACTGTTGCTACTTTTTTCTGATATCCAGGGTGCCCAACAGAAGGAACATTATGCATTTCTTTCAAGATCATAATTCTCAACTCTTGGGAATTAGGTACATAACTTTTATTTTTGTACAAGAGTGTTCCATCAACTTTGAATTTATAATCTTCCACTTTCTACACAATCTTACCTTGTTGTAGCTTTGCCACCAATTCCATGTACTACAAATATGCATTTGTAGCTTCTGAAATTTTTCCTTTAGTATCAGTTTGATACATGCTAATGGCCATAACATGTAGTTCATGCAGTGTTTTGTTGATTGCATCAACCACTTTGTTCTCCTTTCCTTTGATATGCTTGATATCAAAGTCATACTCACAATGGAATTCCAACCATCAACTCTACCTAGAATTCAAGGTTGGATGATCAAATAAATACTTCAGACCATTATGATATATCCTCAATTAAAACATCCTTCCCATGATGTAGTGCATCCATTTCTTCAGGGCGTGCACTATGGATGCCAACTCCAAATCATGAGTTGCATATTTATTTTCATGATCCTTCATCTTTATGGATTCATAACATACCACAAATCCATTATGTCTGAGGAATCCTACCGGTCCTTATTTGCATGCATCTATACACACTACAAAATATTCATTTGGATCTGTAATCCTCAGGATTGGAGCATTGGTTAACATCTACTTCAATTGTTGGAATCTTCTCTCACATTCTTTTGTCCATTGAAATTTCTTCCCCTTCATTTGCAAGGAAGTGATGGGGTGAGATATCCTTGAGAACCCTCCAATGAACCTTCTATAATAGCCAGCTAGACCCATAAAGGATATGACTTTTGTCACATTCTTCGGCACTGCCCATTCTCTAATGGCTTCTATCTTCTCAGGATCCATGACTATCCCATCCTTTGAAATTATATGTCCCAAAGAATGGATCTGCTTTTGATAAAATGAGCACTTTCTCAATTTGGCATACAGTTGGTTCTCTCTTAGCACCTGCAACACCATCCTCAGATGATGTTCATGCTCTTCCTCAGATTTGGAATACACCAAGATGTCATCCAAAAATACTATGAAAAACGTGTCTAGATATTCTTTGAATACACCATTCATTAGGCACATGAAAACAATGGGTGTATTTGATAACCCAAATGGCACCATTGTGAATTCATAATGTCCATACCTTCTTCTGAAGGTGGTCTTACTGGTGTCTTCATCATTTATCCTTACCTGGTGGTACCCTGACCTGAGATCTATCTTCAAAAATATCTTTGCATCTTTTAATTGATCAAAGAGATCATCAATCCTTGGTAAAGGATACTTGTTCTTTATAGTCACTTTGTTCAACTGTCTAAAATCAATGCACAATCTAAATTTCCCATATTTCTTCTTTACGAACAAGACTAGGGCACCCTAAGGTGACACACTTGGGCATATATACCCCTTCTTCAAAAGTTCTTCAAGCTGCAATTGCAGTTCTTTCAGCTCTGGTGTACTCATTCTGTAAGGAGTTTTTGACACTGGAGTTGCTCTAGGAATTAGGTTTATAGAGAAATCAATATCTCTCTTTGGAGGTAGTCCTGGTACCTCCTTGAACACATCTTCAAAATCTTCTAGGACTGTATGTTTATGTTTAGATATATGCACATGATAATTATCATTTCTGTGAGGTAGCATGTCCTGGCCTAGGTGGCCTCGATGTGTATGATGTTTCTTCAAGAATCTTTGTGTGGCATAGTCCAATAGGTTATGGTTGGGTATGCTACAAATTGGTATCAAATTGGTATCAGATCTAAGAGAGACATCCTGTAGTGACATTACCTATCTTTTCGTTGGCTGGGGACGTTACAAAATGTTGGGTTATGCCACAAATTGGTATCAAATTGGTATCAGAGGTAAGAGATACATCTTGTAGTGATGTTTCCCAGCCTGTTGGTTACTGGGGACATTAAAAAATGGTATCAGAGCCAAGGTTCAAGCACTGAGCCTAGATGGGCCGGATAAGTGGTCATTGGAACCAAGGTTTCAAGTGGAAACTGTGTCGATAGGAACCAATTTTGAACCTCAGAACATTCCTGAGCACCAGGAGGTTACCTTGGTTATGTTATGAAGCTCAGGAGGTGTAGTGGTATTATAAAACCATGACAGACATGGTGTTGGGCTGCAGAGTAATGTGGGCCATAGGATATGTTCAAGAGAAGGAGGACAATTCATGACCGTTGGATCTGGAGAAAATTGCAGGAGGGTTAACCTGCAAGTCCTTCCTAATTCGATGCTTCGACGAAGTTATGTGTTATAGAGTGGAAGAGGCCGAAGGCTCGAAGCCCCGAAGTCCCCAAAGTGGAACTCACTGTAGATCTAGGGAGAAGAGATCAACCGTCTGATTGGGCTGAAGTGGATCAAAACCATTGGATCAAGCCAAGGGTGGAAGTTACGATGTTGTATGAAGGGTGAAAACTCCTAAAGCTCCGAAGTATAGAGTTAATCCATACCATTCGTCAAGAGGGACACATGTTAGCAGATTAGCTTATTCAGGATTTCGGCATTCGGGAAAATTAATGTATGTTGGGGAGAGAACTCCCAAAGCCCGAAGCTTCGATGCCCTGAAGAGCCGAAGTAGTGATTCATGATGACGTCATTTGGATTGATGTGGACACATGGGTTGTGTGCCACATGTCAGTGGGTTTCGAACCCATCGAAGATTGAAATTCAATTTGGAATGTGACATGTGTCACCCATCTGATTAGGCCACGTGTTAGCCGCTAGTATTCTACCACGTGGCACTCTGCATGAGCATGGCTATTGGGGCCCTGTGGTTACATAACATAGTTAAAGGTCAATATATGATGGACCCACACTGGCGTTGATCATGATACATCAAGATCGACGAATAGGAGGCATTGCGAGGACCCAGGTTGCACAGAAGTTAATTCCCCAAGGTGGCCCCGCGATCCAAACCATGGTTTTACCAAGGGGTTACGTGTCAGTGTCAGAATAATTGCGGGGCGATAGGTAGGTTACTCCAAAACCATCGATGCATACCCCCACAATTTTAAAGGCATAAATATTGATGTGACATGTTAGTGTTCGAACATTGAAACCCTAGGGCCTAGAGGACGCGTGGCACCAGATGTCGCAGTCCGGAGACCAAACTCTCTAGAAGAATTGTGCTATGTTATGCAATGGAGGGACCCCCCACCATTAAAGGAAAAAATGCAAAGGGGGGTGCGAAATTGATTACTATCTGTCGATCTGAGTGCTAATGATCACAGCCGATGAGACTTGCGTGAAGATTAACCACTATACGACAACAGTCATATTCGCTTGTTGAGGGTTATATCGCATCTCAGTCATTGGTTGCTGATGAATAGTGGACCGTATATCCACTCCCCACACTTCACAAGTTTTCCCATTAGACACTCTAGGGAGTTACAATGACTTGGGATAGGAACTTCCGAAGCTCGGAGTTCCAAAGCCTGGAGTTCCAAAGATCGGAGGCCCGAAGTCCCGAATAAGTGCCTATTGACCTAGAGCTTGGCCACAACCCGTGGTTGCATGGGTTGGGGGCTAAGAGAAAGGGGTCAGTGCCCGAAAAGTGTGTTAAATAAGGGAAAGTGGGTTAGGAAGGAAGCAAGTGGGTTTTTTCTGGTTCGAACTTGCATCAAAAGAATACTAAAGACCCGAGAACTTTATGATAGGGTCCAATAAAGATGTAAGAGCCATTAGCTCAGAGAAAAGAGATTTTTTCACAAGAAGGGAATCAGAGAAGAAGCACAAGTTTTAAAGGATCATAGATTTCTTCTCAAGGCTCAGAATTGAGCAAGGAAGCCATGATTAGGAAGGTCTCGGAAAGAGGATTGCATATGTAATGGTTACATTAAAATAGAAAAAGTTCTAGAGATGTCTTTAGATAGAAGAAAGAAGGAAGAAGGATAGGGAAAATTCTTTATTCTACATCTGATATTTTTTAGAAGTCATTAGATCAGATGTTGGGTTCGATAAGAAGCATGGAAACCCCAAATGGAATTCTTGTTTGGGGAATACAGTCTAGGTGACAATATTTGCACATAAAATGTGACTGCTAGATGGAGAAAGCCATCTACGATACATGATAATGCATGAACCATAAGTTCATATGGAGATGCAAAGAATGGAAATAAGGATGGTTTTATGGAATATGAAAGAGTTTGTAGATAAGAGGTGACATATCCAAGAATCAGTCCTACAGATTGGAGGTAGCACCTCCATTATTGCTATCAGAATACGCAATGGAAGCATGACCTGAAGGTCATCAAATATGTCATGACAGAAGTTGAATATGCATGTCAGAAGGCTAAATCAAATTGCTTCAATAAAGAAGTTGGTGTTAACTAACCAAGGTTACTCAGAGAACATGACTAGAATTATAATTTGTTCATGTAGGATATGAATCAAAGGAATCCAAATAATAATGGAATGCTGAAAATTAATATCAACATAATATGTGATGGCAAGTATGCAAAGTATACAAGGAAACAATCCTGGATGGATTCAAGTCCATAAACATCCTAATATAATGGAAGAATAAATCATGATATAAATATCCGACTAATAGGAATGCATGTCAACACTCCAGGGAGGAAAGATAGAATGGTAGAGGATTGTTGATTCACTCCAAAGGTGTGAAGGTATTTCCACAAGAGCATGGAGATATCAAGTCAAGAATAATTTAAAAGTGAAATGACTTCTAAAGAGAAATCAATAAGGAACCAGGAAGAAGAAAATGGTTCTATGCATGGTTTTGAATGTAGAGGAGATGGTGCCTGACAAGAATCCATATTAAGTGACATAGAGCCATGATTGACAACCCAAGAGGTTGGAGGTATCACTTGAATCTATGATGGTAACATAAAATAAGGACTTCTAGTTAGTTCTATGCGACTAGCAAAAGAGAAGAGGAGAGTACAAGAAAACCTTAAGTACTAAAGTATTATGTCGGGAAAGGGATGAAGAAGTTTAGTCCTGAAGAGTAACTGGAGGTTGAAGAATCTAGAGTCTATAAAACAACTTGGTTTGGAATTTAATTCATTCAAGTACGAGTTGGGATAGTTGGATCCAGGAAATTAATGAAAGAATAAGGTTAATATCAGCTTAGTTTGGGACTATAAATGAAAAGGTCTCCAAGAGTGATTTGAAAGAATTGAAGACTTCTAGGATCAACAAGGAAAAGTTGCACATGGGAAAGAAGTTGCTGAAATTTTGGTAGCAGCAGTTGAATTGGTGTTGGTTGAACAACTAGAAGCAGAAAAATAAATCATTTCATGTTGCAAGTGTTGTTGATGATGTTGCTACATAAGGAGGGAAGCAACAGGAAGCTGAAGTGTTGGTTATAAGTTTGATAGAAGAACCATGAAAGATTCTACTGCCATCAGACATTCATGTAGTATAAAATTTATTAATGGCAGTCATGAAGGTATGATTTTATTCTCTTATTACATAATTGTTGAAGGGAATTTAGGTAAGAATTTCCTCAGCCGGAGTTATTTTATAAAATCACATGATTGTATTATTGAATCCACCAAATGTTGTAAAGGATAGAAGCTTGTATTAATTCAAAGATTCTTACCTTTGAATGCACACACTGACATAGGAGAATGTCATGTTAATTTGGTTGTGGGGTAATAACCAAAGAATTAAAAGATAAGAACTTATTATAGGAATGAATGCCAGTAAGCTAGTCATGTATGACACTAGGACATGCTTGGATATGGAAAGGTTATGAGCCACACGGGTACTAAAATATTCCTACCTTTAAATAAAACTTGGGATGCAACATTTTTTATAACACTAATGAACACCACATAATTATATTCTTGGTGTAGTGTTCGGGTCGAAAAGGAAGGCATCCAGTTATTTGGGAAGACAATAGGAAGTGTGTGGAGAATGTGTCAACACATTGGCCAGAATTCCAACTTATGGATGGTGAGATACATGACTGAGATAAAGAGAATTATGTAATTCAATGCAAGGTGCACTTAATAAGTATGCATTAAGAATTGCACTCATGCATAGTAAGTGATAGAATTGTGTACCAAATGCAATTGTTGAATGTGTTTTGTAAGTACATGCATATATATTATTGCATGGAAATAATAGTTACTAACAACTGAAATGTTGCTAACTCATGAAGCTAAGGACATTTAAGGAGTTTCTAGACATTGCAATAGGAAAGTTGCAAGTCAAGTAGTCACATGAATACTGACTACAGAAAATTTTATGTTCATAAAAGGAAGTAATGAACTTACATATATTAATCAAGAACATGCATATGCATAGAATGATGAGTCATTCTATTTTATTAAATTGTTTGGTAATTATGATTGAATTGCTAAGTGCAGGCAATTCTAAGTTCACTACATATGGTTTTGTACATATTGCAATTGAATTATGATGTACATGAAATACTAACAATTTGTTGGCAGTATGCAAGATGAAGCCTTGCAGGAAAATGGTATGCAGTTTGGTTCTTGCAGAAAATCACAAGGAAGGTTACAATCCTAATATGGAAACAACCAAGAAGAATTATGAAATAGAATTTCATGTTTTGGGGAAAAGTTGAATTCCCTTTTTGAACGAAGTTTGAGCTCCTAAATGAATTCTTTTATGTTCTCTCATGATAACTGCATGTGTATGATGCAAATGAGACAATATTGGCTAAAATGAGAATGTTGGAAGAAGAAATATTGATAGAGACATTGAAGCCCTTTAATGGAGAACCTTGGTTAGAGGCTCTAGTAGTGGGTCGGTGCTCTCCTTACATGTCAAAGCCTTGGCAAGATGGATCGTTGATGGACTGTCTAGCAGTGAAAGTGTTAGCACTGGAATTCACCCTCCGATTGCGGAGAGGGTAATCCCAGTACCCATCAGATTTTATATGTCACGGGTTGGTTTTATATGAGGTCAATGGGCGCAGACTCAAGACAGTATCGTTTTAACTCAGAAAACAGGGACTGAAATGCACAAATAGGTGAGGTCTTGATTCAAATGCAGTTAATAAGTTGAACTTAAGTATGATTAGAGGGAAGACTTAGCGAGAAGGATGAACGAGACTACTATGGGCATCAGGCCTTCTAGTAACTCGAAGAGAAAAAAATCAATACTCAAGATCAATCTTGAGATCAAGCTTCAGAAACTGAAATATGGTGCAAGAAATACAGTTACAACAGCATGATGATTAAACCTTCATCACCCTGCAACTGCAACATCTCGACTAGATATTCCATGCTCGAGCCATCCAATGTAAGAGGGAAAAGACAACACATGAAACTGATTAAAACTGGTCGCGATGCCACTGTGATCAAACCTACATCACAACAACATAACTACCCTCGACTGGATCATCCATGCCCGAGTGTTCTAACACAACTATTACAGAGAAATGGAAAGGAAAACGACTTTCATTAAACATGAAGTCTCAAATACAGATACATAGCTAGAAGAACCAAAGCTTCATTAAAAATTTACAATACGGGAGCCTAGATCAACCATCGACCTTAACAAAATATCAAAACTGCCTATATATACTAAAAATGTTGCAACCCCCAGGAGTGTAATCGGACCACCGCATTAACATTTTCATTCGGTGCCTGCTCTATCAGATTGTGCAGGCCTCCTCATGTCAGATGTGAGCTAGGTGCAGTTATGTGCTTTACAGGAAAATCTATCCATAAGGAAGCTTCAGATTGACAGTTTGCCTTTATGACCTCTCTCTTCATGTTTTCCATTTATATGGTGAGACAATTTTTCAACCACCTCTCTCACTTTCATTAACAACCTGCATCAGGATTGAAACACAGCTTAATGCCAAGGGTGTGGCCACACGCTACTCTTGGATAGGACACCAGATAAATGCGTGATTGTGGGGCTTCTCAAAGGTGGTTTGGGTTCACATCTCTTTTGAACCTACAATCCACCACCTTTTGCCACGTATTACTTTTTCCAAACCACAGTTTCAATTGTGAGACCGCTCAAGAAAATTATCGCCCAAGCACGTCGCGTCCTCGCAGTGGATTGTGGTCATCGATATTGTGATCTTGGGTGAGGATTTATGATCAGTGGCTCAAATATGACCTTTTCAGATCAATGGATCAGAGCTTCCGTTTTCGAATCGACGACCGAGATTTGCTTCGCAATTTGGTCTTCAGAATTTTCAAACTTCAAACTTTATTTTCCCCAAGCAAATCCTTCAGAGTTAAGGATTTGACAATGTGTGGCCTCCAGAATCAGAGGACCAATATCCTCTTTTGGACTTTGACCACTTCAGGATTTTGGGCGCTTCATACCTTTATCTCTGGCGCTATACTTTGCGCAATTTTGGACTCCTGAAATCCCGTGAGCCGCTAATTTGAACTTTGAATGGAATCTCCTCCGCTGAAAACTGAAGTTGCTCGCTCACTTGATTTGAGTCCATATTATACCTCTCTAAGTGTTTATTTTTTCTCATGGTTGCAACCTGTGGCCCTTGACAACTTAATTTGATAACATTTGGCTCCACAGGGGATGGCATGCTCCCTGTGAGCTTCCAAGAACACACAGTCCAAGTGCCTTAGCTGTTGGGCTATGGAGTCATGCTAAAAAACAATACTGCTAAGAAATAAAAGCCGACAAGAACACTATCCTAAAAATGAAAAAACAACACATGGGATCCAAGAGGAGATTATTTATGTACATTCCTAGACTAACCGATTTTTACAAAGCACTAGGTGAAAGAAAACATCCACCATATCCATTCAAGTGGATTCCTAACTGGAAACGCACTTACTCTATCAGTGATTGCTAACAGATAATGCAATCGTGATAGCACACCGATTGCATCTTTTAGCCTCCCTCTTAGTGTTGAAATCAGGATAAAGCTGGGCGGCTCCAAAATATGAAGGAAATGCAACTCCACATACTCTCTTAGTGACTCGTAGAATGAGTGACAAAATCCATGAAGTTGACAACAAAAGGCATGCTCTGCTTTACATCTACTCACTCCTGGCTGGATGTCTCTGGTAAGGACAAGTGAGTGAAAGGATGATGTAGGTCGATGGACCCCAGGTGATGGTTTCTCACTCATAGGCTCTGGGAGAGATATAAATTGCACCTTCAGTTTCTCCTCTTATTCTTCATGGCTCCCCAAAGGATCAGATTCATAATCATCATACACAGGAACCATGAAAAAGTTCTACTCTTGATCGCCTTCGTTGGGATATTCATCAAAGATGGGATACTCTTGGTCAGTATCTACAACAACGTCTTCCTCGCAAGTAGGGTTTCTCAAAACAGTTGATCCAGGGACAGAGATATCCTCCGCATTTTCCTCATAAGAACAACAAACAACATCTGCCTCAGTCCCATATCTAGGAGAAATATCTACTACAAAAAACATTTGCTCATAGACATCATAATTTTCAAAAGAGACATGTTGGTCTTCATGAACATCTAAAAGAACAGATACATCAAAAATGATTCCAAATGTTTCTGTGCTACAACAATCATAATGAATATCATCCAACACCTCTAGACCTTCATAGAAAATGCTTTCCTCCACAGTAAAAACTTCATCACAAATATGGTTTTCATGGCTAGCAGAATCTTCATGAAACAAGGAAAACGCATCACAATAGTTTTCATAAAGACACTCAACTGGAAAATAATCTTTACAAAATGAATTGAAAGTTGCATGAAAATTGTGCAAAGAGTCGATGCTTGCAATGGGAAGAGATCGACACCAATCAAGAGAAGCTCCTTTTGATGAATATATGAAAAGTTTGATCTTAACATATTCATGCACGATATGAAGTTGATAAATAAAATCATGAAAAAGGAGCAAGTGCTCAACTGGTACCTCCCCCTCCTTTCCTTGAAACTTGGGAAGGCTACATTCCCATTCCTCTATACTAGGTAGTGGGTTAGGGGAACCAACTAGCTTTGAAAAATCACAGAAAGAAAACCTCTGAGCCAAGATTTTGTCCATTTCGAACCAGTGGAGTTGTCAATCGATCCTTTAACCATGGAGTCGGCAGGTGAATGATACGCAATCTGAGTGTGTCTAGTCTTTATTCACCATCAAAGACCAGATCTGATCATTGTGTTGTCCAAATGGGTTGTAGCTGTAGCTAAAGGTAGACACACTGAAACAGTGGAGTCGCCTCAGTGCAGTCGCCATAGTGAAGTCGCCAAGTGCAAGCACAATCTTCAAAGGTTTTGATACTTGATCCACCTTCAGAATCAGAAGTTCGTTGTCGTTCTACCTAGGGAAAGGTATTCAATTCATTCCTGAGCAACGATGCCAGAAATGTTAGCACTGGAAGTCACCCTTCGATTGCGGAGAGGGTAAGCCCAATACCCATCAGATTTTATATGTCACAGGTTGGTTTTATACGAGGTCAATGGGCGCAGACTCAAGACAATATCATTTTAACTTAGAAAACAGGGATTGGAACGCACGAATAAGTGAGGTCTTGATTCAAATTCAGTCAATAAGTTGATTTTAAGTATGAGAAGAGGGAATACTTAGTGAGAAGGATGAACGAGACTACTATGGGCATCAGGCCCTCCAGCAGATCGAAGAGGAAAAAATCGATACTCAAGAGAAATCTTGAGATCAAGTTTTAGACACTTAAATATGGTGAAAGAAACACAGTTACAATAGCAGGATGATCAAACCTTCATCACCCTGCAACTGCAACAACTCGACTAGATCTTCCATGCCCGAGCCATCCAATGTAAAAGGGAAAATACAACACAAGAAATCTATTAAAATTGGTCGCGATGCCACTGTGATAAAACCTACATCACAACAACATAACTACCCTCGACTGGATCATCCATGCCCGAGTGTTCTAACAAAGTTGTTACAGAGAAATGTAAAGGAAGGTGACTTTCATTAAACAATAAGTCTCAAATATAGATACATAACTAGAATAACTAGAGCTTCATTAAAACTTTACAATACAGGAGCCTAGCTCAACCATCGACCTTAACAAAATATCAAAACTGCCTATATATACTAAAAATGTTGCAACCCCCATGAGTGTGATCAGACCACCGCATTAACATTTTCAATCGATGCCTTCTCTGTTAGATTGTACAGGCATCCTCATGTCATATGCGAACCAGGCGCAGTTATGTGCTTTACATGAAAATATGTCCATAAGAAAGCTTTGGATTGACAATCTGCCTTTACGGCCGCTCTCTGCATGTTTTCCATTTATGTGGTGAGATGAGTTTTCAACCACCTCTCTTGCATTCATTAACGACCTGCATCGAGATTGAAACACGGATTAATGCCAAGGGGGTGGCCACACACTGCTCTCGAATAGGATGCCATTTAAATGCATGATTACGGGGCCGCTCAAAGGTGGTTTGGGTTCACAACACTTTTGAGCCCGCAATCCACCACCTTTTTCCATGTATTACTTTTTCCAAACCACGGTTTCAATTGCAGGACCGCTCAAGAAAATTATCACCCGAGCACGTCGCGTCCTCGCAATGGAGTGTGGTCATCGATATTGTGATCTTGGGTGAGGATTTACGATCAGTGGCTCAAATATTCCCTCTTCAGATCAATGGATCAGATCTTCCCTTTTCAAATCGACGACCGAGATCTGCTTCGTGATTCAGGATTTGAAATTTTCAAAATTCAAACTTTATTTCCCCAAGAAAATCCTCCGGAGTTAAGGATTTGATGACGCATGGCCTCCAGAATTGGACGTCTGAAATCCTCTTTGGGACTTCAGCCACTTCAGGATTTTGGGCACTTCAAACTATTTTCTCTGGCACTATACTTCGTGCAATTTTGGATTCCTGAAATCCCATGAGCCGCTAATCTGAACTTTGAATGGAATCTCCTCCGCTGAAAACTGAACTTGCTCGCTCGCTTGATTTGAGTCCATATTAGACTGCTCTAAGTGTTTCTTTGTGCTCATGGCTACGACCTGCATCCCTTGACAACTTAATGTGATAACATAAAGGATACCTAAGCCTGGAAGGGTGAGTTCAAAAAGGAAGGGGCAACTCAGAAATGCTTATGGCATGGTAGCTGTCATAAGGAGGGTGTGTCAAATGGTACAGTGAACTGGATTCTTCTTGAAACAACTCCATAGAGTAGAGAAAATGAATTTTAGCTGTAGTTTGAACACCCAAATTGGTGCTTGGAAGTAGAGCACCAGGTGGATAATAGGATTCCAATAGCTAAACCTTGGATCTTTTTGAATAATTTTGAATTATATATGTATAAACAAGTTGCACTAAGGACAGTGCAAAAATAAGGGGAGGGGATTGTGATATCCCCTAAAAGAGCCCCAGTTGTAATTATGAATTGTAAACATGTTTGTTAGGATGGTGAGCCGAGTTATCATAATATAGAAGGCTTATGTGATGACTAGGCCAGAGAGCCTAGGATGCTAAGGCTATAAGCCTGATTTTTGTATATGTAATTATGAAGATCATTAATAAAAATTATACATCATTGTGTGTAGACCGACCAGGATAAAAGCAAAAGGGGGATTAAACTCCACTAGGTTGGGCAAGGGAGAGGGGGTTGGATATTGGAAAGAGGGGCTAAGCATAAGGGCTTAAGTCCATGAGAACAATAATTTATTATTATTCCAAAATATGATTAGAAGGATACGTTTTTATCCTAAGTTCCTTTGGGAGGACGAGTGACTTCAAAAGGGAAAGGAACGTGTGACATGAGAGATAGGTGTCAGCTCAGGAACATGCATACTTAAGGGGGAAATTATTGACTCATGTAGGGAGGTTCATGCACAGACATTTTTGGCTCTCACGCTCTCACCATCTTTGTTATGCTAGACCAGTCTTCCTCATCTCTCCTCACAATTTCACTCACGCACTAAGAAAACATGCAACCAGCCAATTCCTCCATTGATGAACCTGTGGACATCATGCACCTATGTAATTTACTAAGTCGTCCCTTTCCTTAACCAAATTTTCTATTGTGGTTTGAAGAGGCGAGTTTTCAAGCCTTTGGTTGAAGAGGCAGGTTGTCAGGCCTGTGAGCAACTCTCTTTCCAGGTGAGAGAGGTTGTTGTGGATTGAAGAAGCAGGTTTTCAGGCCAATGAGAAACCCTCTCTAGGTGAGAGAGTGTGTTGAGGAAGTGAGTTCTCTTGGAGGGAGTCCCATAGATGCTACAGATCTCTAAGATTTCCAGTCCACCCTATTGTTGAAGCCCCATAAGTGAGGTGGAGCAGCCGATGGACTGTGTGACAGTGAAGGTGTATACTCTTGGGTGGGACATGCATGTGGGGAATGAGAGTTTGTGAGAAGTGGGCATAAGTGGCTCCTGGGAGAGAATCATTCCTCTTAAACTGTGTGAATTTCCTATTGACCTTGCCTAGCCTAGGAATCCCTTGCCCGATGGAGTTTAGTACCAGCTCGAGGATGACCCACTATTGAGCGTGATGAGCAATGTGGTCTATGGTTGGGAGGTTCGTGGAAGGTCTTCACACAGTTGGTGGTATCCTATTAAAATATAAGTACCACTTTTATGTTCATTTACATGCTATGTATATGTACATGTGTTATAATTGATGAGTAATGTATGTATATGCAGTTATTTTATGGGTTATGCCGATGATTACTGCATGTATGTTTTTACTGTTATTTTCGCATTAGTCTGTGTATTAGCAGAATATGTTGTATGTTTATGTTTAGATATATGAACATGATAATTATCATTTATATGAGGTAGCATGCCTTGGCCTAGGTGGCCTGGATGTGTATGATGTTTCTGCAAGAATCTATGTGTGGCATAGCCCAATAGGTTATGGTTGGGTATGCTGCAAATTGGTATCAAATTGGTATCAGAGCTAAGAGAGACATCCTATAGTGACGTCTCCTTTCCTATTGGTGTTTGGGGACGTTACAATGGGAGTCCATAATGGGGTGGTTAGCATGATGATGAGGAATAAGTATGAGGTTCTTACTATGGGGTGTAGAATTTCTAGGACTCCTGATCCTAATGGATAGAACATCATGAGTTTCAATATTCCAAGGGGTAAATATATGTGGGACAACTCATGGAGGTAAGAATGCTACCAGTTGAAAACAACCGAATGAAATGGAGGTGATGGTACTGCAGAATTGGGTGTGGGGATCCTAAGGGTAAATGTCAAGGGGTATAACTGGGATATGCAGTTGTTTGCAGAGGGCATGAGTGCATGCTAGTTTTGAACATATGCCTGAAGGGGCCATGGGATGGTTGATACTGAATGGGTTGTATGTTTTTTTAACAAGTACTTGTGCACATAAAAACCAAATACCTAGCGTGAAAAATATTTGAAAATAAAAAACATATATCATTTATTTGATAATCATGCTAATGAGTATTTGTACTTATTATTTTAACATTGGTGGGAACAATGGTCCCTTGATGAAAATTTTGGGTGAACCATGAAGGAGGCCAATGAGTTCCTATAAAAGGTAATCCATGAAGGAGGGTAGAGAATGATGAGTTCATGGAAAATAAAATCCCTAAGGGAGACCATGGAACCATGGGTTCCCGAACAAGGAACTCCCTAAGGAAGGCCAAGGAAGGATGAGTTCCTGAGAAAGGCACTTCCTAAAGGAGGCCAAGGAACCGTGGGTTCCTGAACAAGGCCCTCCCTAAGGGAGGCCAAGGAAGGGTTCTTGAAAAGGAACTCCCTGAAGGAGGTCAAGGAACCACGGGTTCTTGAACAAGGCACTCCCTAATGGAGTCCACGAAACAATGGGTTCTTGAACAAGGCACTCCCTGAAGGAGGCCATGGAACTATGGGTTCTCGGAAAAGGACCTCCCTAAGGGAGGCAAAGGAAAAATTGGTTCCTAAAAAAGGGCACTCCGTAAAGGAGGTCAAGGAACCATGGGTTCCTAAACAAGGCACTCCCTAAGGGAGGCCACTGAACAATGGGTTCCTAAAAAATGCACTCCTTGAAGGAGGTCAGGGAACCATGGGTTCCTTAACAAGGAAATCTCTAAGGGAGGCCACAAAACAATGGGTTCCCAAACAAGGCCCACCCTAAGGAAGGCCAAGGAATGTTGGGTTCCTGAAAAAGGAACACCTTGAAGGAGGACATGGAACAATGAGTTCCTGGAAAAGGAACTCCCTGAAGGAGGCTAGGGAACCATGGGTTCCTAAAGAAGGCCCTCCCTAAGGGAGGCCAAGGAAAAATGGGTTCTTGAAAAGGCACTCCCTAAAAGAGGCCAGGGAACCATGGGTTCCCAAACAAGGAACTACCTAAGGGAGGCCACGAAACAATGGGTTCCTAAAAAAGGAACTCCTTGAAGGAGGCCATGGAACAATGAGTTCCTGGAAAAGGTACTCCCTAAAGGAGGCCAAGGAACCATGGGTTCCCAAATAAGGCCCTCCCTAAGGAAGGCCACGGAACAATGGGTTCCTGGAAAAGGAACTCCCTGAAGGAGGCTTCCTTGCCCTTATGGGGGTAACTAAAAACGACCAAGGATAAATGGTCCTCTCCATAATAAGTAATGAAGTTATCTTGGTGGATGATTCTGATTAGGTCATGTGGCTTGTAATTGCATGATGTCTATAGGTACTTCACACAATGTGGTGGTATAAGGGTCCCTACAAAGGGTATATTGTTGGTTGGTGTTGTGTCGATAGTTAGGTATTATGAGACCCAGGTGGGAAGTGGTACCACCCATGGTATTATCATATGAGGATTGGGGTAAGGGTTGTTTCCAAATACCCAAGATTATGGACCAAATTTAAAATAACAAACAATTTAAATTTGAACATCCAAAAAAGAGGATCTGAAATAGTGTATCAGATCCATTATTTTGTGTAATATCTATTGAGGGGTTTGGGACTTTAAACTGTGTGGTAACATCTCTTATATGGGCATGATTGGTCATCATGGAACTGGAGTCCCTGATGTCCCTATCAATGTTAAGATATGATCTTATTTGAGATGAGGTAATGACCTTATCAAGGGAGATAATATCAGAGGGGGAACCAATTGAATTGTTAGGACCCTTCCTATAGTCAATAGGAGAACCTAGATGGAGGTTCACTAAGACCATTGACCAAATTAGTAGCCTCAAATAATTATTCATCCTATGGGAAGAATGTAGTTGAGATATCATGGTTTCTTTTTGGATTGGGGGAAGAAACATGCATGGATTCCCCCAAGGATGAATGAATCCACCCAACTCTAGGCTCAAGTGTTGAGGAGGTGGTTCTAGAGTCATGGGCTCATTTTTAAGGGGAGTGGATGTTTCACAACTAGTGGTAGTGGACACATAGTGCATGGAATCAATGTGAGGAACATGATGTGATATTATATTTTGAGAATCTTGTTGGGGGTATCAATGTAGGAGAGTTGATCAATTGTGATGATGCATCCCTCATCTAGGAATATCATGACTTGAAAGAGTGAATGCACCACAAAATTCATGGGATAGATGTTATCACGGCCATGGAGAATATTGTAATCCACTTGACCATTCATGATAGCAACATTGATCAAAACCATCTTGCCACCTAACTCAATGGGGAGATTAGGTAATATCCCTAAGTGGGAACAAATTATACCATCAAAGGATCTTAATTCATTCATCCATGGGATAAGAGTAGGGGATCCTAGTTGTTTCCAAGTTGAAGAAGACATAATACATGAGGATTCCCCATCATCTATTATACATCGATAAATTGTACATGTTTTAACGATGAACCATATTTGAAATGAGATAGAAGATGGAAGTCATGATTGGATAAGTTGATCCCAATCAAGGATGATGGCCCATGATGGGTTTGGGTATACACTTCCCTTTTCCTTACAAGGATAATCTCTAGTAGACATTGTGGTACTAGAGGTGGAATGGGTGCCCCCAAGTCTATATGATTGATCCTCGGTCATGAGGAAGATTGGGTGTGAGGGGGGGATTACCAATGTGAGGGGTAACAAATGATGTCGAGGTGCATGGAAACTCACATAATGGATTAATGGGTGCATGGTGGGGGAGGGGACACATCAAATTAGTGTAAGGATAACTAAAGAATTTTTTTTTGTGTGTGTACTCCAAACAATTTGCTTGGACTATTTCTAGAGTGTGTTTGGGGCACTAATGGGTTGGGTTACCATAAAGCTCACAAAATGGGCAAGGGTGATTAGTCCATGTATGGGTGGTACATATGTGTTTGGTTTGATTATAGTTCTAGTGGGAACTATGAGTGCCCCCATCTGTACAAGCATTTCCCCCATACCATGGGTGCTGATAGTGAGTGTTTCTCTTCTTACTCTTTGTGTGTGGTGGATGACCAATATTACTAGGAGAGGGGGCCCAAGTTTGTCCTAACTGAGAAGAAGAGGATGGGGTTATATATGGTAGGTTTTGTGGTCCTACCATGCTAGTTGATGGTTAGACAACCAATTCCTAAAAAGGAAGGTCCACTAAATGGGTGGATTGTTCTGGATAATGGTGCCTAGCAAGGTGGACCCAAGAAAAGATAATCCTAAAACAGTGGCAATCACTGGTGTGTGTTGGTTGTCTTGATGTGTCTGTGATATGGATTTATGTAGGAACACAATGAAATATAGAAATACACATAAACACAGAGATGCAGCAGAAATAAGACTTCATTTCATTAATAACAAATGACTGAAATATGCTTACAGACAGAATGGAAATAAACTAGCTAGGACGCTGGT
>SNQJ01S0109277.1:0-20420 GCA_010110895.2 Picea sitchensis
TCGAATGTCATATTCCTTGTCTTTAATTTGATTATGGACTTATTTTCAAACTCCCAATCAAAGCCAAGCAATGTCGGATAAGGTGTTGTGCCATCCACTATCTCTATCACTTCGAAATCAGCTTTAGTGCATACTCCATCTAGATCTATTGTCACCCCTTTTAGACTTCAAATTGGTAGAACTCTGTTTTTATTTGATAGTTTAAGGTGAATAGGTGAATATCCTAATGTGGGCTCTCCCATACATTTCCATGTCTTCTTGGGTAAGACATTTACTTTGGATCCTAAATCCAATATAATATATCCCATATTGAAATCTCCAATGTTGGCGTTCAGTCAAAATTCTCTGCTCGTTCTCCTCCTTGTATGCAGATTATTAACTGTTTTGTGTTCTATATTTCCTTCTACCTCTGTGTTACATCTTTCTAGCATATTTTATAACACTTTAACATATGATGGATCATTTAGTAGTTTGACACAGGATTGAAAAAAGGCTTTAATCGTACCTACTTTTCCTAGGGGTTGTGTTTCTTTGGTGTGATCCAGAGATGGAGGCATCTCGTAGGCTGGTACTTCTTTAGTATGTTGCATAGTTGATGTCGATGCAATGTCTGGCTTCGATAATTCTTGCCTGGCTTGCTTGAATTTCTCCTTTTCGTTTTGTGCATCAAACTACTTATGTGGTTCGTCATTCTTCTTCACCCATTGGTGTTGTGTTGGATCTTGTCTTACTGCATCGTTTCTTGTCTTAGATCCTCCCCGCGTAACTATGCTGATATTTATTTCATCAACCCTTTCTTCCACCGAAATCCACTAAACATTCTGACTATTTTGATTTATCTTTTCCTGGATCTTCCCCAATAGTGTAGGACATTCTTCTGTGTCATGATATGATGCATGACAATACATACATGTCGCAGGTGGAAGAGAACATTCTCTTCCATAGTGTCCTAGTTGTTGACAGTTGTGGAATACCACTGGTCCTCTAGCTATTCCAAAGCCTCATCTTCCTCTTCCTCCACCTCTGTAGCCAGCTTGATCTCCTCATGGTGCATTGTACTGGGGCACCTGGTTATACTGTGCAGGATTATAGTGTGGTTGCATGATATTGTACTGTGGTTGTGCAGTGTTATATTGCTATTGCACATTGTTATACTATTTTTGTGCAATGTTATACGAGGTTGGTACTTGGTTAAACTGTGGTGCAACTTTCCCAGTCATCATTTTTTCCTGCACCCTGTAAGAATCTGATGTTATTTCCCTCATTAGGTCCATGGTCCTGCAATCCTTGTCATCATGGCCTACTGAATCACAAAAGTTGCAATATGAAATATTAGGTACTATTTGGTATTTCTACATCATTGGATAGTGATATGGATTGTGCCCCTGTTTCTGACAGATTTCACACCATAGTCCTCCTATTGGGAAAGGGTTTGGCAGTCCTGATTCCATATACTGCATAAATGTTGGGCAGTAATTCTTATGGTGTCCTTATGTCCTACATGTGGTACACCAAACAACTTCTCTTTTGTCCTTACCTTTGTTCTAGTTTAGCTGGAATGTTAATTTCTTCATATCCTCCTTCAACTCCTATATGGTTGGATCGGTCTTTTTGATATTGGTCCTCTTCCATTTGTAGGGCTGCCTGTAGAACCTCTGCCTGAGTTTGTAAATTTTGTTGTCACAAGGGTTATTTAAAGTGTGGGAGTAGTGAATTGACAAACAAAGCCTATGATGCATATCTTTCATGACATACTTTAGCTTCCCCTTCAATAGTTTGAATCTTTGGTCAATATCCCATACCGATTCTCCTAGTTTTTATCTAATCTCTATCATCTCATTCATGTATTGATCCTCTGAACTAGGCTTCTGGAAGTCATTTATCAATATCTTTTTGATATCTCCAATCATTCTGGTTGTCCCTCGAGGACTATCTGCAACTAAGCTCATGTACCAATCTAATGCGTGATCTCTTAGCATGATAGCTAACTCTGCATTTTTACTGTCCTCATATGTGATCTATTTTTCTTCCCATATCTTTTCACAAATAAACAAGTGCTTCTTAGGGTCCTTCGATGCCTCTCCTTTGAATTTTGGTAACCTGGTGGTGGGATCATGTCCTGCCATCTTGAATGTTGAACTAMTACCTCCTCACGATGTAGATACTTTACTAATGCTTCCTGAACTGGCTCCCCCAATTKTTTTTCCTTGTGTATATGTACTTCATGTTGTCTTCCTTCTCTCAAAATTCAATTGTCTAAATGGTGGTATTCTTATTGGTGTATTAGTTGCACATGGGTTTATGGGTTCCACACCGAYGTTGATATGKATAGGAGTGTTTCCTTCTACTCYTGCTCTTGGACCTCTTGTCTTCCTCTCATATTTCATGTGTAGGATTTCCTCAATCTGATCCACATCCTGGAGATCCTCTACCTCTTCTTCATCACTTGTCAAGTCGYCCCTCATGACTACGACTCTCTTCTTRGTGTTCATCTTATATTGGTAGTGTAATCCACTACGTGTTCYTCCAGTTTTTTCCATGATCTTCTTGTTTTGGTCTTCATCCATCATGATTGGGTCCAAGGCCTCCTCCTTCTTTCCTTTATCCATTTCTCCCTCCATTTCTCCTTCTCCTGTTAGTGCTTCCCCCCTTCCCCCATGCACGAAGGGAAGTTTAGTTGTATAAATCCATTGTCATTACACCTTTGTTATATAGTAATATCTTAATAGAAGTATATAATGATCTGATATATGTACCTCAAGGTCCCTTCAAGAAATCTCCCTCTGCTTCTCTATAGGACTTCATTGTATCCACTGCAAATTATGTGATAAATCTTGCAACAATGATGTCTAACTAGAAATCTACTGAATGCGTAAATTTATTATCAACTTGTTGTAACTATGCTATCTCTACAAGATTCCACTCTAGCTATCTGATCCTATTTGTAGGATCATTTTCTTTCAACCTTAATATCCACCCCTGCAACACAAGCAAAAAAATCACAGAAAAATACTTCATGCAAGTCGTTGAATACGTACTTGTCCAGATATTTGCGTGATGTCAACTTCAAGTCTCTGTTATCTTTATGTGCAAACTCCAACTGCTTTGTTTTCAACCATCTCTATATCTTTGCCTTTTTTGGGTTCCACAGTCTCAACATCCCATTTTATATTCTCATGCTCTTAACATCTTGACGTTCGATCTGGCATTCTTTTGACGCGTCTTCCACATATCTCATTCCCTCACTCCCATCATATTCCAAATAATCGACAATAGAACCATTTGTTGGATTTTATGTTATTATACGTTAGAAGTTATCTACTATGATCCTACCTTACTGTCATAGACTGAGCTAGGTTCAGATTTAACAAGCTCCCAACAAAATCCCTCTAAAACTATTGGTCCTCTTGGTAAACTAGAAGGCAACGCAACACACAGGTGTATTGTGCAGTCTCACCTAAGATAGCTCTATGGGTGGATACAATACTCAGGTGTTTGCAGCCCAGGAATGCGTGGATATATGTGTTTATACCTTGAAATATTTATTTATTCTATATAACATCTGATTAGAGTAGTCATTCTATTCATGTATGTGAAATATCAGATCTAACTAGTTCCTTCATTCATTCATCTAACATTCAATACTTAACAACAATATAGATGCATACATTCAATCAAAAAACACAAGTCATACTGTGGTTCACCTCCTCTTGGGCTATGTCCACAAAGATATGGCTCTCAATCTCTTTTATTATGGTTCAGTGATATGCCACGCTGTGCGTGATTAAAATCTAGATCTTACACTCTCAATAGGCTCCTTGATCCCTGCGAGGTTGACTAGATTGCACCTAGATCCACAGCCTACGATCTAACCCTCGAGATTGATTTGCTCACTACTTCTCTAGCTCACTAGCTTACGAAATAGTAAAGCTCTTACAACTCTTACACTTCTAGAATCTCTCTCTGTCCTTCTTCATTTTTGTCTCTCTACTATCCCTCGTCGTCTCTTCTATCCTCTAAGTACTACTTATTTATATTCTTGGCTCAAAAACCATTACAATACATTGCAAAAACCCTAACCCTATTGTCGTTAGGTCTTCCTTGCATGCGCGCCTCGAATGCTTCCCTCGCATGTGTTTATTTTCCTTACATCTGTCCTTTCTTCCCTTCGTGCTTCTCTTCCCCAAAATAGCCTTTTCTCTTGACTGGGTGTGTGTCGAACACCCTTCTAAATTACTCATTATTTCAACTTGGTCCATCCTCTTTTATGCTTATTAAAATGGAAGGCCAAAGTCCCCTTCTCATTTGCTATCTCATCTCCTCGTGTCACAATCTTATTTAGTCACATATTTCACTTCATTACATGCCTCGTGTTGGTTTATAGGGATGCATTCATGGCCTTTATCTAATGAATCTACCTCTATCCAAACCAACATGTTAATTTTAAGGGTGTGACTGAGAGGACCCCTTATCTTTCCAGGATTTGTTGTGGTCCTAGATGTAGTTGAAGAATATGAAATTGTATGGCCATATTTCAAACATTTCTTTAGAGGCTCCTAGTAGAGATTCCCTCTAGCACTACTCTACATCAGGGATGATTTTAGGGGCTAAATTTCGCTCATGGGCTAATTTTCCATGGTTTTTCCAAAAAAAAGATTCGCTATTCTAAAAGTGATTCGCCCAAATTCTATAGGATAATATTACTTTACCTTAAAAATCGCCAAAAGCTTATACAAACTATATAAAATCCTTAGAAATTTGAATTTTTTGATAAAAATATTGCCAAACATTTATAGTTGGCATATGAAGGATTAGTAAGATTCGCCAAGGTTTCTATATTTTAAAATAAATTTCCATCCTTAAAATCATCCCTGCTCTACATGTTTTATACCCCATCTTGCATAAGCCTCTTTTACTACAAATATTTTTCCATCCATGCAACCTTATTCCATCACATGTTTTAGATAGAAACAAAATTCATTTTCAAATGTATCATTGACATGGATCCGTTAACATTGATCCCATATTGTACTTGGTTTTGACTATTTCATGAGAATGGGTATGCCTACCTCATTTGTAAAGAGACTATATGGATATATCACCTCATTCTTGTTATTTTTGCAAGTATATTTCTTTTTCTCCATCAAAGTTCCTTCCTTCAATTTTATCTCTCTCTCTATACATATATTTTCCACTTACCTAAGTAAGAAATATGTGATGTATTTTATTATATGATGTGCTCCTCACCTCACACATCAAATGGAATCTATTATCACCCTAATATCACTTTCCTACGACATCTACCTAATTTTAACTAAAAACGTAACAAAGCAACATTAACACAACTTAATACACTTGAAAGCATGTTTTATTGGCCAATTACTTCCATTCACTCTAGCTAACAATCTAGTTGATGGAATCAAGGTTCACATAAATGTCCTCATTAAAATGTTGTGATGGTACAAAATGTCCTTTGATGTCGGCATGACTTCTACAAATCTATGAAAGATGGGGTTCTGCAACCCATAAATGACCAAGGATGGCTAAAAATGGTTATTAGTTGAGTGCATTGTAATTTAGACACCCATCTCATCAATATTTGGGCATTTGGCCCTCTTTTTTGGTAAAATTAGGCACATGGGATCCCATTCCTAAATGTTTTCCACTCCCACTTGAACCAATTATCATACAATCCTAACTTCAATCTATAAATAATAGGTCATGGCCATACATTTCAAAATGAACTCTAAATGTAAGGTTGTGCTAGAGGAATTAAACCAAAGAGTAGGAAGAGCATTTCTTATTCTCACCAAATTTAACGATTCCTTACTTTCATGCAACCCATTTTCTAGTCAAAAGTGTTCGAACAGTAGTGGAAACTATCGCATCTTCATCTTCAAAGATCAATAGATATCATTAAATATTTAAATGACCCTCCCATATATCAAATTGAAGACCACATGCTACAAGCTTCTTCCTAGGTGATAACTTTCATGGTTTTTTCCCTTTATATTGGATAATAAAAAAATCCTTCTCTTTCAACCAAAAAATAATGTTTAAATGTCAATTGAATCATTCAAAGTCACTTTTTTGATGCTTTAATTGTTTCTACGCATGTTTATGGATAGTTAGGTTGTTTATGTTGTTTTTCATTTATCTTTTTTTCTCTCCTAGTTATCCACACTTAAAACAAGTTCTTTTCAATGTGCCTTTACCTTTACCATTGTCTTTGCCTCTTCCTTTAAGATTCTTCTCTATGCCATGAGAATGTGCATCTGCATTCTCATTTTTATAACTATTTACTCAACCATTGGTTTCCTTACATATACCTTTAGTTCCCTTATGTCTAGAACCATGTTATCTTCTATAAAACTCCTCTTCAAGTTTTGAATCCAATTGATAAGCTTCATAATCAATTGAAAATTCCTCTTCTATAAAATTCCTCTTCAATGTGCCTTTACCTCTACCATTGCCTTTGCCTCTTCCCTTAATATTGTTCTCTATGCCATGAGAATGTGCATCTGCATTCTCATTTTTATAACTATGTTCTGAACCATTGGTTTCCTTACATATACCTTTAGTTCCCTTATGTCTAGAACCATGTTATCTTCTATAAAATTCTTCTTCAAGTTTTGAATCCAATTGATAAGATTCAAGTTTTGAATCCAATTGATAAGATTCATAATCAGAATGAAATGTTTCAATGGAAATTTCATCTTGAACAGTATGCTTAAGTCCGTTTACATACCTAGAAAAATATTAATATAACACTTCACTTTGTATTTATCTAATTGACAACATATAAAAATCGTCAATGTAGTCTCTCATTGACATTTCCTCCTATGTTAAGTTCTACAATTTTTTCAATATCTTCAAAGAGAACTCTGCAAGAAATTATTTTTCCTTTATCTTGCATACCAATGTATCACAATGCTTGATCTGATCCGTTCCTCTACACTTGTTGTTCATTTGCAATTTGTTCCACCATAAGGAACCATGTCCCCCTATCTTTGTACATTCAAATTTTACTCTCCTTTTGTAACATCCTCAGCCACCAATAGGTCGGGCAACGTTACCAACACAACCTTAACTTAGCCTTTAAATCTCTAATACCAATTTGTAATGCCCCTGGCCATCAACCCCACTGTCGAGCAATGCTACTACACGGAAAACACCCATAAATTTATATATAACATGCATATTAAATCAAATTAACTCATTTAACATAGAGTTACTACCATCATATAGACTTAAACAAAATTAACAATAAATATCATTGCAACAGAATACATGATAATATTACAGGCATCACAGACATGCACTTTAATTGAAATTAGACACATAATGATACTTATCTTTGAAACTCTAGTAACTCCACCAACTACATGCAGACCTTCCATGAACCTCCCAGCCTTAGACCACATTGCTCATCACGCTCAGAAGTGGGTCACCCCCGTGCTGGGACTAAGCTCCACCCAAGGCAAGGGAATCCTAGACTAGGCTGAGGTTATAGGAAAATTACACAATGAAACCAGAAAGATTCTCTCCAGGAGCCTTCTTACGCCCACTACTCACAAACTCTCATTCCCCACATGCATGTTCCACCCGAGAGTATACACCTTCAAAACACTCATCAATTGTCCACCTTAGCCTTTAGGAAATAATAATAAATTATTATCCCCTTTAGAGGTAATCCCCCTAGCTTAGCCCCTAGGCCCACACACTTAGCCTCCTCCCTTACCCAACGTTGTGGAAGCTTAGTCCCACATCACTCTTTCTTCGTGGTCGGTCTGCACGCAACGATGTTTATATTTTATTAATGGTATGCATAATTACATATACAAAATCAGGCTCCTGGCCTTTAACACCTAGGCTCTCTATCCTAATAAACACATAATCCCACCAACTTATATACACTTGGATCACCAGCCTATAAACATAATTACAATTCATAATTACAACAGGGACTTGTCCTTGGGGATACTACAATCCCCTCCCCTTATTTTTGCACTGTCCTTAGTGCAACTCTTTACACAACATCAATAAGATTTCCAAAATATTAAAAAAGATGTGGTTATTTTTCCCACATAGCATCCTCATGCTCCCATGTCGCATCCTCAGGAATGTACCAGGTCCATTGGACCTTTAGAATCCCTATGGCTCGATTTCAGAGATTTTTTCTCTTCCGGTCGAATATGCGCACCAAATGCACTTGCAAGATGCCTTCTTTCTCTACCTGAATCACATTCCAATCAATAACATGATTAGCATCAGGTATACATTTCTTAATAAATGAAAAATGAAACAAATTATGTACATTCATGGATGCAGGTAATGCAAGCATATATGCAATGTATATATATGTATATACAGGAAATTCTAATAACATTATAACCTATATACAAAATACACAACATACAATAAATAGAGAATTGTACGTATCTTTTGATTTCAGAAGACCTTCCACCCCTGAGCAGGGATATGACTCCATCGGGGCAATGGCTTCCCAAGATAGCCACAGTCCACAATCCATATCCACATGGTCTAGGCCAAAGTACCAAACCTCAAAAGCACTCCAACCAATGGTCTCTCATTCCGCACATGCCTATCCCACCCCAGGAGTGTACACCTTCACTATCACACAATCCATCGGCTGCTACACCTCCCTTTCCTTAGGCTTCAACAATAGGCTAGCTCAGGAAGTCTCAGAGCACTGTGGCTCYCGGAGTTCCAACTTCCCTCAAAGMTTTCCAATCAGARGCTTCCCCGAGCTACTCTTTGTAGTCAACATTCTAACTTTAATCAACATCATCTCATCTGCATCACCCACATGCMGTTATCATGAGAAACATAAAAGAATTCATTTAGGAAGTCCAACTTAGTTCAAAAAGGAATTCAACTTTTTCCTCAAAGAAGGAAATTCCATTTCATAATTCATCTTGGTTGTTTCCATATTATGAATGCATCCATCCTTGTGGTTTTCCACAGGCATCAAACTACATACCATTTTTCATGTAATGCTTCCTCTTTCATACAACCAACAAATTGTCACTATTTGTTGTACATCATAATTCAATATGTACAACACCTTATGCAATGATCTTAGAATTGTATGCACCTAACAATTCAATCAAAATTACCAAACAACTTAACCAAATAGAATGACTCATCATTCTATGCATATGCATGTTCATAATTAATAACAGTAAGTTTATTATTTGAATTTTCTGAACATAAAATTTTATGTAGTCTCTATTCCTATGACTACCTGGCTTGCAACTTTCCTGTTGCAATGTTTAACAGTTCTTGAAATGTTCTCAACTTCATGAGTTAGCAACATTTCAGTCATTAGTATAATTATTTCCATGCAACAATATATATGCATGTACTTACAAACACATTAAATCAATGCATTTAGTATAAAAATTATATCACTTACTATGCATGAGTACAATTCTCAATGCATAATTAATCAACACACCTTGCATTGAATTACATAATGCTTTTTATCTCAGTCATGTATCTCACCATCCGTGAGTTGGAATTCTGGCCAATGTGTTGACACATTCTCCACACACTTCCTATTGTCTTCCCAATTAATTGGATTCTTTCCTTTTCAACCCGAACACTACACCAAGAATATAATTTTGTGGTCTTCAATAGTGTTAGCAAAAAGGTTGTAGCCCAAGTTTTATTTAAAAGTAGGAAGCTTTTAGTACATGTGTGGCTCATAACCTTTCCATATCCATACCTTTCCTTATCCAACCAGGTCCTGGTCTCATACATGACTAGCTTACTGACATTTATTCCTATAACCAGTTCTTATCTTTAATTCTTTGGTTGTTACCCCATAACCAAATTAACATGACATTCTACTATGTCAGTGTGTGAATTTAGAAGCTAAAAATATTTGAATTAATACAGGCCTCCAGCCTTTACCACATCTAGTGGTATGCATTCAATAATATAACCCTATGATTTTATAAAATAACTCTGGTTGAGGAAATTCTTACCAAACTTTTCTTTCAACAATTATGCAAAAAGAGTGATAAAAACTCATACCTGCATGACTGCCATTAATAAATTTTATACTACCTAAAAGTCTGATGGCAGTAGAATATTTCATGCTTCTTTTATTAAACTTATAACCAACAGTTCAGCTCTTTGTTGCTTCACTCCTTATGCAACAACATCACCAACAAAACTTGCAAACATGCAAGCATTCTTTCCTCTAGCTGACCTAACAAGCCATAACATACTTTCTTCCACAAAAATTGCAGCAACTTCTTTCCCATGTGCAACTTTTCCTTTTTGATCCCAGAAGTCTTCAGTTCTTCTCGGATTCCTGAGTCTTCTTGTTCTCTCATTATAGTCATTGTACATGACTATTTCTTCCCTGAGCACTTTCGACGCAGTGCCCCTACTTCAATGGGGTCTGTTGACCTCCCGGTCAAAGGATCTTTCAATATTCTGAGTCAAATTGACTCTTCGAGCTCATGATTGAACCCAAAACAATTATACACAGGCCCCCTTTTCTCCTTTAGGCGTAGGTCCTGACAGACCCGTGGTCTATTCTTGTACGCTTCCAAAAATCCATGTTTCCGGCGCTAGCCCCTTTTTCATTATCCCTTTCCTTCATAAGATCGTGGGCTATGACCTCATGTAAGTGTGTGATTGCGGGTGCGGGAAAGAGTGGTTTTAGACAAACCTTCTTTTTGCCTCGCAATTCACCTTGAGCTGCCACATATCGCTTTGTTAAAAACATGGTATAAATTGTGGCCCGCTCTCATATTTTTAACATCCAAGCAAGTTATGGCCCCACAATTCTTCCCTACCTTCGATCTCTTACTTTCGACAATGATCCATGATCAACGGCTACTATCTATCCTCCTTCCACACGCGATCCCAGATCTACAAGATCTGTCGACATGTAGCTCCCTTCCAAATTAATGACTACGGTTGATTTTGAATCTCCATCCCTCGAGAGTTTCAACTCTCAACTATCTTATTTTCCCATATGGAAATCTTCCAAAGTGGAAGATCTAATGACACTTTTCCTCAACAATCAGATGATTCTGATGAACTCCGACTCTTTCTGACCAAGACTAGATCAATGGTCCTTCGACCTCCTCCTCGATAAAACATCGAGATCTCCTTCACGACTTTGGCACTTTCATCCTCTACTTTCCTCTGGAGTGCTCCATACCCAGAGTTCTAGATTTGGCGCCATGCGTCCACTTTTAGGTCAACGACCAAGATTTACTTTGGTTGTTTCTCTTCCTCCTTGCCCACAAACTTCCAAAGTTGTGGATCTTATGCCACCTGTCCTCCTTGATGATGGACGGTCCCAAATCACTTTGGGACTTCGGGACTTTGACAAGTCCACTTCTCCTGCGCACACTAGGGTTAAGTCTCATGCACTTACCTCCGGATCCAACAGTTGTTGGTCCTTCGTGCTCAGACCTAATGGATGGGATTTTTTCCTCTCCTCTGCACTTCCTTTGTTCTATTGGACATTGATCTAACGGTCCAAGATCCTCCCCACAACCGATCTAATGGTTTTTTCTCTCCTCCTCCTGAGATTTTCACTTCTTCCGCCTTGGAAGATTTGTTAGTGTTCAAAGGCTTCGGCCTTCGACCTTTCTCCCACGAGTCCACCTCTTGGATATCGTCTTTTCTCTCATAAGCATTATCTCTTCTTAGCTATAGGACTTAGAATGAGTCCATCCCCCACGCACTCCTTGCGTTATCTCTTCTGAGATTTTCGATTTACTCAGTCTCCTAAGAGTCTCGACCCTTCTATTTCCTTTCAAAGGAAAACTTTGTGCCCTCCTAGAAACCTTCTGCTCAAATCACACCTTGCTGAGCATTTTCTATAGAGTGTTCAACAACTCTATGATTATCTTCCTCTGATACTCTTCTCCCTGAACTCGATAAAGAGTTCTCTCTGTGCACATTTTCACTCGCTCGATGCCCTCCTGACAGAGCCCTATAGAGTTCTCAGTGACTCTTTCTCTCTCTCAACTCAACACAGAGTTCTTCATGTGCACTCCTTGGACCATTGTTGATGAAGGTTCAATGGTCGTGAGCTTCTCTAAGTTTAACTGACCTCTGTCAACAAACTCCTTGCGAAGAATGTGCACTGCTTGCACTCAAAAACTCAAAGAAGATAAACAATTGAAACTTATTCAATACTTCACCATTTTACGCATTCAGACCAATTTGATTTAAGAAAACGTTCATATTTCATTTTATTTTCGAGCTCTTCTCTGCTCTGTAATCATTTTCGGGCACTAGCTCCTTTCTCTCAGTCCCCAATCCATGTGATCATGAGCCACGACCAAGTGCTAGATCACTAGGTGCTTACTCGGTCCTTCGTCCTTCATCTTTGGAAGATTTCAAAGCATCACACAACAATCTCTCAGATTTCCAGATTACCGAACTCACGAAGTAGGGCGGATCAACCGTCCACATCTACTCAACATCCGACGACTAACACTTACTATGGAACATCAGGTGTCTGAGTTCTGGAACTTCGAAGCTTCGAGACATCAGAGGATTTCACATCCGCGCATCCAAACTGTTAATCTTCGAACATTCCCAATCACCTTTGGTGACGTCATTACGTCACATCACTTAATGTTTTCCAATTGTGAGGGCATGCAATAGTGGTTTGGAGTAACCCGTCTTTCATCCCACAATTCTTATGACACTGACACGTAACCCCTCGGTGAAACCACAGTTTTGGATTGTGGAACTGCCTTGGATAATTATATTCTGTGCAACTTGGGTCCCCGCAATGCCTTCCGGCCATTGATCTTGATGTATCATGATCAATGCCACTTTGGGTCCCTTTAACTTTAACTACATTATGTAACCTCGGGAACCACTAACCCTGCTCATATAGGATGCCACATGGTGGAATACTAGTGGCTGACTCATGGCCCAATCAGATGGGTGTTACACGTCACATTCCAGATGGCATTTCAAACTTCCACAGTTTTGCAACCCACTGACACATGGCACACATACCATGTTTCCACATCACCTCCAGGTGACATCATCATGACTCACCAATTCGGCTCTTCGAGCTTCGGAGCTTCAGACTTATCTCTTATTTTGCATCAACTTCACCAAAGTCACAAAGTCCAAAGGGATTCCAAGTTAACCCTTATGCATCTTCCCTAGATCTGACGGTCGTAAGGGATTTCCCTTCCTTTCGAATAGATCCTACTGTGCAGAACAAACTCTGTTACTCTGTGGATTTCCAAAGGAATTCACGACTAACTTCTTCGCAGCATTACCAGATCTGACGGTCATGAAGTATTTTCCTTCTCATGAATAGATCCTAAGGTCCACATTACTCTACGGCCCAATACCATGTCTATCGTGGTTTTACAACACCGCTACTCCTCCTGAGCTTCGTAACATGGCTAAGGTAACTGCTTGGAACTTAGGAACATTCTGAGGTTCGAAATTGGTCCCTCCAAACACAATTTACACTTGAAACCTTGGGTCCAATGACCACTTACCCAACCCATCCAGGCTCTGCGTTAAAACCTTGGCTCTGAACTCAAATTTTGTCTACTTCGACAACAATTCTTTCCGAAACTTTTTCTTCAACTTCCACTAACATGGCCCATCTAGGCTCAGTGTTGTAACCATGCTCTAATACCATTTTGTGATGTCCCCAGCCACCAACAGGATGAGAAACGTTACCAACACAAACTTAACTTAGCCTTTAAATCTCTGATACCAATTTGTAACATCCCCGACCATCAACCACACTGTCGGGCAACGCTACTACGTGGAACATTCCCATTAATTTATATATAACATGCATATTAAATCAAATTAACTCATTTAACATAGATTTATTGCAGTCATACAGACTTAAATAGAATTAACAATAAATATCATTGCAACGGAATACATGATAATATTACAAGCATCACAGACGTGCATTTTGATTGAAATTAAACACATAATGATACTTATCTTTGAAACTGTACTAACTCCACCAACTACGTGTAGACCTTCCACGAACCTCCCAGCCTTAGACCACGTTGCTCATCATGCTCAGCAGTGGGTCACCCCCGAGTTGGGACTAAGCTCCACCCAAGGCAAGGGAATCCTAGACTTGGCTGACGTTATAGGAAAAATGCACAGTGCAACCAGAAGGATTCTCTCTAGGAGCCTTCTTACGCCCACTACTCATGGACTCTCATTCCCCACATGATTGTTCCACCTAGGAGTATATACCTTCACTAGAACAATCCATCGGTGCTTCACCTCCCTCTCTGGGTCTCGACAACATGCCGGATCAGGAATTCTCAGAGCTCCGTAGTTGGTGTTGAACTCTCTCTGGGACAAAACCACTTCCCAACAAACTCTCTCACTTGGAGAGAGTTTCTCACAAGCCTGACAACTTGCCTCTTCTACCATGGGCCTGACAACCCACTTCTTCAGCACACTCCTCGACTCATCTCCAACCAGGTGAGGACAACAAGAATGGTACATCACTCATTCCCACAGGGATGACAGTGGCAACAACAAATGGGCATGGCACTGTAGGCGACAACATCCCACGCTAAAACACGACACGGCTAAGGCGATTACCTAGGTGTCGAGTTCCTAAGAAGACACAGAATGACTCACAGATTACCGGTTTTAGGATACGTGACTATGCAAAGGTCAAACAGGTCAGACGGCTAATCAGTCCATGGGATTTTCCCACTGCTTTTCAAGGTGCGTGACCAGAGAACAAAACATAGAGGTTGATTCTCCTGGTTTCGGGTTCCGACTGTGGATAGACGAATGGACAGGACAAACCTCTAACTTGGACGGAGGATGGAATAATCACTCACGGGTTACTCGTTCCAGGGTTCCTGGTGGATGTCCTCGTTCACGGTTAGACAGTGGTTGGAGAATCACCAAACTCCACAGAACGAACCCCCAACACAGCTCAACTCATCAGCTTTTAATGCATGCACCCAAGTCAACACTTGTCTTTCTGGAGTTTCATGCACTACATTTTCATTTGTTCCCCTTTCCCAAGAACTTAGGAAAACACTTGTCAATTGTCCACCTTAGCCTTTAGGAAATAATAATAAATTATTATCCCCTTTAGAGGTAAGCCCCCTAGTTTATCCCCCAGGCCCACACACTTAGCCTCCTCCCTTACCCAACCTTGTGGAAACTTAGTCCCCCATCACTCTTTCTTCATGATCGATTTGCACGCAACGATGTTTATATTTTATTAATGATCTGCATAATTACATATACAAAATCAGGCTCCTGACCTTTAACACCTAGGCTCTCCGGCCTGATAAACACATAAGCCCACCAACTTATATACACTTGGCTCACCATCCTATAAACATAATTACAATTCATAATTACAACAGGGACTCGTCCTTGGGGAAACTACACCTTGGGTCCAAGAAGCCTTCAAATTTGAATAATTTTTCCATCTCACTAATACAACCAATTAAGTCTTTCGGGTGCAAGATCCTTGAATAGCTATTATTATGCATTCTTAGTCTCATTCCCATTCTTCTAATGTCATTTATCATCATTTTCTTGAGGTCTTCAAGCGTTTTTGTTGGATCCTCTTCATCTTCATCAACATAAATTGCATTTCCCTTACTGCATTTATGACTTCCACTCCTTTGACTAGTATACTCATTATATGTTCATTCCCTTTCTTGGACATATTCCAAGTTATAAATCCTTCTTGTCATCTCTCGTAACATTTCAATAATTTCCTCATCTTTGTTATGATTCTTGGTTTGTCTCATTCAACCTCTCCATGCACATACATCCTCCTCTCTACACCATAATGTGACCTTCCACAATCTTGTTTGTAGCCTCAATTAGTCTTCCTTTCTGCACCATGATGTAATCTTGTACAATACTCTATGTACCTATAACTAATCCTCCTCACTAGCTTCATTACATGCAAAAATCCAAATCTTTTCCACTTCAAAAATAAGCTTCATAGGACAAACTTGCTCTAATACTACTTGATGCATTGATAGATAGTTTCTTAAAATGCACAACAAAGATGATGGAAACATAAAAACACAAATAGGAATTCCATTAGATATTAAAAACCACACAATTTATTATATTTTAGGAAACATTCATTAGCATGAAAGATAGAATCTAATTACATAGGCAATCAATGCCAAAGAAAAAAATATATATGCTTGCTAACATCTAAAACCAACAATTCTATAGATCACAAGATTGCAACCTTTGTTTTCAAGTTCAAATTCGTTTTCCAAACACAACCAAAACAAGTGACCAAATACAATACACAACAAAACCCATCCAACTAATATCGAAAATATATCATTATAAACATAACATCACAACCTAATTTTCATGCCCATAAATACAAGTGGATAGAGCTCACTATTAATCAAATAAAGAATCAATTCTATCATAGTACTCCCTCCCTATGGGTTTGATATAACAACCCTCTCTCCCTATAGATTTGATATAACAGGCCATAAAAGAAACATCATCGAAATCCCATCCATCTACTCATGATATATAATTCCATAGATTCCAACTTCCATAAGATTATTGTGATCACATTAGTTATTGAGGTAGTTAGAGAACTCATCCAATTTCACTTTTCAATGAATCCATATTACATCGGTGTCATAGACAAAGTGTCAAGGAGAATGTAATGATGGTATTTTTTTTTGACGGTGCTAAATATAAAGATATAAATGGGCGAATGAGAATATCCCTTCCAAATCCCATCCTTCTTCTCTTATATAATCATACATAAGCTAAGGTAAGTTGATTTCAAACATATAATTACCATTCCTAGTGTTCCTCGATTTGTCTTGCATTGAAATCCCATCATTTTTCTCGTATATGATCCAATGGAACCTAAAGTCTCTCAATTTCAAAGAGATTTTTACCAAGGCTACTGTTAAATTGACGAACACATCGTCTTTCATATTTTTAATATTTTTCACAAAGTCCGTTGAGTGTTTGATGAAAATATGTGAGCACCCCATCCATCAATAGTTATAATAGTTATATTGTACTCATAATAATTTTGAATCTTTGACGAAGGAATATGTGTAATTAGGGTTGGAATTTATAAACTAAACAATTTATTAAATTTGATGGTTTTGATAATTTTATATAGTTTTGATATTTTAATAAAAAATTGATAACTTAAAAAAAAAATTGATTAAAACAAATTTTTAACTATATTTAATGAGCAAATCACTAATAAAATTTAGATAGAGCTATTGGTTTCGAGGGACTTTGGTCTGCATGGCTACCTAAATTCAAAACCAATGAAACATACACCAAAAATATAAGCATAAAAAAGATAGCAAACACCAAAAAATCTAACAATGATAAAAGTTGGTGTGACCCAGACCGGATGCAATCCCCATAATTTCTCAACAATTTTCCTATCAAATTCTATCCTTACATGTATCCATAATTCTAATTTCCTTGTTAAAAAGTTTACCCATTGGTAATTCGTTGTATTAATTGTATTTACAAAAGTATTAAAGGACGAGTGGTTTCTTAAAAAAAAATCTATAATCTATGGAAAAAAAAAATGGAACAATTGGAATTTGGTAATTCGTTGTATTAATTGTATTTACAAAAGTATTAAAGGACGAGTGGTTTCTTAAAAAAAAAAATCGATAATCTATGGAAAAAAAAATGGAACAATTGGAATTTTTTTGGTATGTTTTTACTTCATCACATCTCTCATGACCTCGTTGCTTTGGAGCCTTTCCACTCTTTTTTTTAATAGCTCACACTCATTTATAAATGACATTTTTCAGTAATGGTCTTTTTCCATAATTAATTTAGCATTTCATCAACTTTTAAGATGGTTTTATTATATTATTATTTGGATTATAAAGGTTTTACTACATTTTTTTATTACAGTAATGGTTTTTTTCCATAATTAATTTATCATTTCATCAACTTTTAAGATGGTTTTATTTTATATTGTATTGGTTTTTAGGATGGGGAACGATGGGGATGGGGACGTGTCCTCGGGATGACTAGAGTGCACCCCATTTTTTTTTAGGGGACAGTAGGTTGGGGACTATATATATATATATATCAAAAAATATTAAAATTCACCATAAACATTTGTAGTTGCTTCAAGCTTGTAAGCATATCAAGCTATACTATACAGTATTATGCACAATCCCTACACTTGTCAATTCTGAAAAAGCTCAACCAATTTAAAAAAGGGCTAAGTGACATTTCATTATTGGATGCTAGACAAGAGAAAGTTTGACTTTAGGAAACTTAAATGAGAAATGTCTCTATAGCAATTTTTCTTACTCATATTTCTTGTTAATGATGATTATGTTAAAACATAAAAGTCATTCCCTTCTCAATAGGTTTTGTAGATTTCTATGGTTTTGTTGAAAACAACTATAAAACACTTTGGTTTTGTAAAGAGATTAGATTCATATTTCAGATTAAGAATGTGATTGAATAGGAATTTATTCAAACATTTATTGCCCAATCGAAGTCACTAGTATCTGATTGTTTTCACAATGCTTGAGGTTGGGATGCTGGAAGCACTATAATTGAATGACTCCCGAAAACCCATGTACAATATGTAAAAGCTAAGATGACCAGAAAAATGAGAAGTACAAGAACAATAACCATAAGGATCAACCCTTTGAAATGTTGCATTTCTTGTTTTTTTGACATGGATTTTTTTTGTTGTTGTAACCTTGTTGCTAAAAATACAATATTTAAATCACCGGAAACCCAAATCAAAACCCATGTTTTGAGCTACAACTTTTACAACAGATTTAGATTCAATGCATTACAAAAATAATGGATGGGAAAAATGATCTTATTTTCCAATCATCAATTTCCATGATTGTCAAGACTGAAGATATATGCCCTGAATATCCCCAAAATCTGCCCCAAAAAATCCGTAAAATCTTCCTAGAACATCCTTGAAACTTGTTCGTAACATCCCTGAAATCTGTCGGGAACGTCTTGGGGATGACCAACAAGTCCCTGAGCCCCCAATTAAGTCTCCAACAATTTGGGTAAGTTTCCTAAGGGTCCCCAAGTCCTCAGTACGCGGGAATGGTGGGTACACAGGTTTTTTGGGGGGATGGGTCCCCGTGCAACATAGGTTTTATTCTATTATTATTTGGATTATAAAGGTTTTACTACATTTTTCTCTCACAGTAATGGTTTTTTTCCATAATTAATTTAGCATTTCATCAACTTTTAAGATGGTTTTATTCTATTCCCTGGATGGGGTGGTAGTGCGTGCTACGCGGCGAATTGTGGAAGCGGGCAGTGGCCACCAGGACACGGGGGCACGTGAAGGGATCGTGCCACCCCCCCCGACGATTAATTAAACTTCAATATGATGAGAAGGGGCATTAATGCAGGATTTAACGAAGGCTTCCCTCCTGTTTGGCATTTTGGCATGGTGTGGTTGGCAATGTTGGTTATTCATCGTCGTCGGTCTCCTACAGAGCTCGCTCTGTAGTGGCAATGGTGTGACCCTGCTCGAACTTTCTGGCTCGAGCTCGACCCTATTTACTCTTTGACCCTTCGTCACCGCCCTGTGCTCGGGACCGCCTCCGCTCGAAGTACTGCCTGGACCATGACTCGTCCAAGGGGAAGACCAAGAAGGGGCTCGCCTTAGAAGCCTCGGCGACCCTCAGTCTCCCCCTTCGACTCGCCCTCCATTAGCTCTTCCCCCCGTCTCCAGTCTGGGCACTTTTCGGCTTCTTCTCATGACCGAACGAATTCGAAATTCACTTGCGGGGCAATGGTGCCCAGGATGCCATGCTCTCCCCAGCGATACATTCGCAGCCCTCCGGTGAATCCTTCTATCCCTGCGTCCGACCTCGATCCCCTGGGCTTTATGGGTGGAGTTGAGCACCCTCAACATGCTTCTCGGGGGGCTGGGCCTCTTCCCCGTGACTCCTTCACTGCTGCGCAGATTTGGGATAGTTTGGCGACCCTCTACGACCTGGTATTTGGTATCCGCCAGGGAGTGGAGGAACTCAATTATCGCCTTCAAGAAACCGACGCCAAAGTGGAGCTTTTCCTCCAGACTCTCACCTCTCTACAGGACTCTCTCGCCTCAAGCCCGATTGAGTCTGTACCAATGGAGGAGTCGGACGCAGCGACAGGTGCAACAACAGGTGCAGCGACAGGAGCAACAACAGGTGCAGCGCGAGAAAGCAAAGCCGACGACACCGCGGACGATGTGGAAGGTGGAAAGATCTAGGTAGATCAGCCTACGTACGTGGAGGAGGAGCCTTGGCCAGGGGATCTCCAGGCCAAGTGGCCAAACTTCTCTCTAGGTGTCTAGCTAGTTAGTCTTGTCAGTCCTCTAGTCTCAGATGGTCAGCAGTTTATCTGTTAACTTT
>SNQJ01S0109278.1:0-11138 GCA_010110895.2 Picea sitchensis
ATATTCTAAGAGAACATTATCATTAAAGAGGAGAGCCCCTTTTACATTTATTGAAAAATAAGAAGTGAACTATGACATCTACAAAGAATACATTTTTGGCAAAATGTCCCTATTGTGCAAAAGAGGAAGAGTATGAAAGGGGCTTTATGAATGGAGCTCGCCCTTGTCCATATTGTTAAAAGCTTTTTATTTTAGTATAAAATCAAGGTGACACCCATTGGGAAGTGAAAATAAAAGAATTAGAAAACCAATTAATTCATTATCAACAACACAACATAAATTTATAATTTCAAGTTGGGTTGGAGAAAATGTTAAATAAACAAGAAGAGAGACAAAAACAAAATCTTGAGGGAAAATTACAAGAAAAAGACAAAGGCATTTCTTACTTAAAATATCATAACCAAAATTTATTGGTACAACTCAATGAGTCAAAAGATAAGAAGCATAGGGATCAGAAGTTAGAGCAAGCTAATCATGATCTCATTAAGAAATTATCACAAAAGGACAAAGAGAATTGTCGCCTAAAAATTCATAATCAAAGTTCAATCACCCAGATTAAGAAGATAAAGAGTGATAAGAAGATGGTAGATGACAAGTTAGAACAATTTATCAATAAAGAATCATTGGTAGATAAAGAGACAATGACTGAATCTATGGAACTTTAGAAGTCTTCAAATGGAAAAAACCTGATGGTGGATAAAACAATTAATACAGACCCAGTCAACCTTACAACTCAAAAGGATTTAGTTGATGTAAAGAGGTCTTCACATGTCGAAGTAGAAACAAGCCAGGGCTATGAAGCAGACTCAATTCCAAGTATTAATCAAGAAGAAGCTACAAGTACACGAAGTAAATATCAGGTTGCAAGGATGCCTTATAGACATCCTAATCACAAAAATCGATACTTCAACCAATCAATGTATCCACAGAAACAAATGACAAATATGTCAAAAATTATTTCCTCCATTACAAATGATGCGCAAGGTAGAAGTTATCATTGGAGTCAAAATACATCAAATCGTCTACAAGAACCCCATAAAAGCCCCATTGTGCAGAAGATTGATTTAAGGTGGCCAGACTCCCTTACAATTCGACAATTCTACGCAGTGCTTAGAAGATCCTATCGTTTCAAGCCCTCAACAATCACTAATTCAGGAATAAAGAATGAGGAGACGATATTACAATCTAGAGCAAGAGATAAGTCTTCCATAAGTATGCTTTGAGGAAAAAACATTTTTAAGGGGAAGGTAATGTTATGAACATAAAATATAATAATAAGTATAAATACATTATAATAGTTAATGAATAATGAATGAAGAGACACCTTCTCAATGAAAGGTCATGTCTCTTCATGGAAGGGCACTCCTTCATGGGTATATAAGGCCCTCATTCTTATTGTATCTCATCATATCATATTCATATACATTATTATTTAATATATTATCGTTTATGGATTATAACCTGTTGTTCTACCTACATTGGGTATTTACCTAGTGAGCAGGCTTGGTTCACCACATAAGCTAAAGAACATGCGCTATCATCCTGTCCATCCAACTGTCCAACAAATGCGCAAGAGTCCTATGATTGCTCTAATGAGGCATCTAGGGCCTCATCCTCATACTCATTCTCCTCATCACTGTCATAGTTCACCTTATTGTAATGTACTCTCCTTTTATCCCTGCATCTGTGATTTGGCTCCCAAGGCACTTTGCAACTGTAGCAAAGTTCCCTGAACCTAATGGGTATAGTCTCAATCTGTGCTTCCTTCCATCTACTAGCTGGTAGTGATGTATCTACCTCCTTGATTGCTTTGGCTCTGGTTTCCTCTGTTATGCTTCTCCAATAATGGATTTCTTCCATCTTTTTGGCCCAATGTGTAACCTCATCTTTGCTCCACGAAGGATTTTTGATGGATACAAACTGTTGGAATGTTACTTGAGCCCTGAATGTCTCACTAAGGGCGTAGGGCATAATATTCCTTATTACAATATATGATCTCCTCTACAAAATCTGCAAACTCCATCTCTCCTCTAAATCATCAATGTATATCACAGAATGGCGAAGGAAATTCGCTCTGATACCACTGTAATGTTCCCAAATCAATTTGCTTGGAACATTGAGGTTTTTGTCAAACACTTTGCAGATTTTTTCCTTTAGAGTTGCGCTAGGGTTTATTTGGATAGTTTTAATGATGTTTGCAGCAAGTAAAAGATAGCGATGTAGCCAATAACATATACACAACAAGATACAGTAGAAGCAACTCAAGAAAATTCCACAAATAACTCAGATCTGATTTTATTTATCATAATATAGCTAACCTCATACAAAATGGGGCAGATCTGGAATACATGTAGAAGAATGATGTGTGGGGCTGGTAGTGCCTCCAAAATACAGTAGAATGATGGAGAAATTGACTCTCAAGATTCCTCCAAGCTGAATGCAGAAGATACCCAAGATCCCAAGCTGTATGTGCTACCCTCTCTAGCAAGATGCATCCTTTCTGGCTGTAGGAACCACTGCAAATTCGACATCCAAGGGTATGGCCTCTAATCCAATGGAATCAAATGCCAAACGGTAGATCGGGGAATGGGAAACCCCTATGCCAAATCTCCAAGCTGTTGGTAATGATCTTCCCTTCCAAAACACAAGACCTCCAATGAGAAGTGTACCCTCCTCAAGAGAAAACTCGCCCTCCTAGATGGTAGAATGAATAGGATTAAGTATGCCCTCACAAACTGATGCAAATAGGCGCCCTGGTGATAGCCATCAGCCCTGGAACACGATATACTGAAGATCTAGTCACTGTCAAGCAAATCGAACCTGTTCTCCTCAACAAGTGCACCCAAATCTGCTGGAAACCCCCACAAGTGCACCCTGCTTCCTCAACTTCTCCTGTAACTGAATAGTAACTGATGTAGAATGGTGAGGGAGGAATCTTTCACCTTCGTGACCAAGCTTGGACCAGGTTAGGTGGGATCTTTCACCACTGAGTTGATCTCTAGGGTTTGTTCAGTCAAAACCCTCAAAATCCCCAAGTGCATGGGCTCTCTAGCAAGAAGCCAAACATCAAAATGATAAATAAAATAATGAGAGAATAGAGGCCCCTATCTCTCTTTTATCCCCTCTATTCACCTTTTCCCTCCAAGTGACTTTTACTTTATTTTTATTATTCTTTAATTAAATCACTTCATTAATTAATTGGCCTTTTTTCCTCTAAAAAGTGATTTATTCGTCCCTATGGCTTCTCCGGCCACTGAAAGTCACTTCTCATCATCTAATTCTGTAGTTCGCTTCCTCCCGATTCCGATGAGCTATTACACTAAGAGATTTCTCCAAGAATTATGCTCAAAATGACCTTCTTAGTGAAATTAATTAATATACGACCCATGATAACTCAAAATTACAGAAATCGTCGGAATGCAACAGAACCAAAGCCAAGTTGTGCGGAATGGATTTTGATGATGAAATATGATGAACGATGCAATTCGGGTCCAATAAAACCCCTCAATATCTCCTAAACTCGCTGTCACCCCCATCTGACTACTCTGGTAGGCATAACACTCTGTAATATAATAATGTCCAAAAATGGGGACATTACATAAATCTTCAAAAATGGGCAGAGTTTCCCCTTGTCTGTTCACTAAACCTGCAAAAACAACAAGTTAATTGGGGAAAAAGATGCCCAAAAAGCTATTGGAAGATCCTGCAAAACATGTTAGTCAATGTACAAAAAATTGTTGAAAAATGTCTAAGTGAATTCTACACTAAACTAACAATTAGAACTTAACAAAACAAGAAAGTAAAGGCCTTTTCTTGATGATATTACTTGCTGTCCTAAAACAACAGACAATATTCAAAAGATGCCTAAATATAACTTTTGAACTCTTTAGAAAAAGAAACTACCTTTAGCCTTTAAATATTTCTTTAAAAATTGAGCTAAATGATAGATTGCAAGCTAGATAAAAGAGTGAAACTTTATAAAATGCTATCTAATCTACTTGCTTTAATCATGCAAAGGAAATTTTTTGTAGATCAAACTTTAAAGATGGAAATCAAGCTTTGCATGTATTTAAGGTAACCAAAGAAAGTATGATTTAAAAGGTTGAGATTGAGAGAGAAAGTCTTTCTTCAAAACTTGAATCTTGGGTTATGGGGTCCTCCGGTAAATGGATGAGGGACTTGTTCTTAAAAGAGCTTGAAGCTTGTGGGATATTGCATTCAAATCAACCACCACTTCAAGTATGAAGACCTGCAATCTTGATAAACTTATATACAACTTGTTAAATGTCGGTGTTTCCTATACATGAAGTCTAAATAGCATGCAAGTAAGCAAAATTAACATGCAAATCATTAACTGCATATGTAAAGCGACAAAAGATCTTAATATCCAAACTAGTTAATAAGATCTTTCCTATTGGGTGATAGCACCCCTACTAAGGCCAATTCACAAATTTAAATGCAAATAAACAAAATACAATTACCTCACAATATTAAACCATGAACATCAAACATCCACACAATGCTACCATCCACCATGTGACCTCAAAAGTCTTCTTTATTCAATCTTGAAAGAGTGTTACAATAGTACAATACAATAGCATAAGTCCTTTCCCAAGCTCCAACTAGTTTGTAATGGAGAGGTTGTTTGCATTATATAGCCAAAGGGGCATGAGCTTCCAAGAGAGGGGGGCGAGCCACTTGGTAGAGATGGGCTCACCATGTGTGAGGTTTGACTTGCCACTTGCAAAGGAAGAAGTTGGGAGGAGGTGACACCTTGCTCAAGGGAGCCACCTCACTCAACCAACCCTCAACCCATGCCATGTTCCAAAGGAGGTGCGCACCACTTGCCCCAAACGAGGTGCGACTCACATGTGTGAAGATCTTTCTCACCCATAGCTCGCCACCTCAATTAGATGAGTCTCCCTTCTCCCTAAATGAACTCATTTATGTTCCTTGGTCAATGGGAAAGAGAAAAACATGTTGCCGACATGTTCCCTTGACAATAGGGATGCTGATTTTTATTGATTTTTTTCTTTTTATTGACTTTTGTGAGAGAAATTAATTTTAAGTGATTAGAATCATTTATTTTCACTCACAAAGTGGATACTTAGGTAAAGTGGGTATTTTGGATGTGAAAACGAATACCCCCGAGGCATATAATGCCTCATAGTACCACTTTTTAACTTATGACTTATTTACAATTAAAAATTTCCATTTTGCGGGAATTTTTTTATTAACTGAAACCATTAAAAAATCCCGGGGGGACTTAGCACAATTTCCATATGACTCAATATTAATGACTAGCATGGTAATATAAAAATTAAAACTAGACTTATATTTTCCAAGCTAAGGCCTTACCATTAGTACACACTCCATCTTTGGAGGAATTGAGTGAAAAAACTCAAAAGTTATAACTCGCTTAAAAAATTAATTCAAGCGATAAATAATTAATAAGTAAAAAAAACACTCTAGAGTTGTGTACTCATGATTTAGTCTTAGGAGGCTAAGTCTTTTACAAATTCATCATGCTAGATACATTTTATTACAATGCCCCATGGGGGGATGGAAATGCGAAAAATTGGTCATATTGACCAGCTAGACTTATGAACTCTGATATTGAACATATGAGTGTTCAATATTTGGCGGCTCAACGACAAGTCCATCCCAGTGCAACTTGGTGGATAACATTGGCTCCATATTGGGACATGTATTTGATCTTTTAGCAAAGGAGAGCATGCAAGAATCCAAAATTTGTATCCTGTTATCCCCAATCTCTAGGGATAACTAGGAGATCATGTCTCAAGGCCCAGAGGCCCTAGACATGGAGTACCGAGAGTAGGATTGACCTGAGCATGGCCCTGGAGGGCCCATCTTTCTTCTTCTTCATCACACTTGTCTTATCAGCAACAGCAACACCCATCACCTTTGGCTTGGACTTGCATCGGAGAAGACTCTTGATCCATGAGGTAATTGGTCCAGGTATCATGGTATGTGTCATGTTTGATCATTATAACTTTAAGATATATGCATTAGATTCCTTTAATTTCTGACAACTGCTTGGATCTTACACTAACCCACTTGACCATGGTTGGGGGGATTGACAGGGTACCCTAGAAAACTTGTACCCATAGGTTTTGGTTAGCTACCAGGGGGGATTTTGAAGAGCCATCGTCCGCTCCCATCATTATATCACATTTACATCTTATCTCCCATTCATCTATCCCATTCCCCTAGTCCGAACATTAGGATGACCTATTTGTGGGGTTACACCTTATCCTGTGGGAGAGAAGGGGCTAAAGTCCTAGGGGGGTAAAAGCAGCTAGTAGGAGATAAAAGCCATAAAAATAAAACATAGAGATGCCTAAGCCGAGATCCCCAAGAAGGCAATAAAGGCCTCTCAATAAGAAACAAGAGGACTGAAGAAAATGTAACAAAACAAGACCTAGCCAAGAGAGGATGGGGTCTCATCATGAGTTGACCCATTATGTTCATAGGTACCTAGCGGTATGACATTGCCATTATCGGTTACCACGCCAGGGCAGTGACACTTGGTTGCATGGCCAAGGAAAGGGGTCTCATCGCGAGCCAACCATCACATTTCCATTAGGTGTTTGCAGGTGACATTGCCATCATCTGGCCACCAAACCAAGGTAGTGTCCTCTAGTTAGACCTTGAAATAAAAAGAAAGAAAAATAAAAAGAAAAAGAGAAAAAGAATAAAGGCAATAAAGGGCTTGGAAAAATTGCATCCTGCCGAATTTTAGCTTCGCCTCCTACAAAGGCACCCACGGATAATATCACCCTGTCTTTCACTCTACCCGTGTGTTCGGACATCCTTTGACCACACCACCTAGTGTTACATGGCTTGGATGATATCCTTTGGGAACTTTCCTTTTCTTATGGAGGTTGGCCCAATAGGGCATTTTGTCTTTCTTCGGCTTTGTATAGTAGGTCATTATAATGTCTTTTGACTATTAGATGATATGCTAGGGGGTTTTATGCATTACAGTAAAATTAATGATGAAATATGATTGACATTGCTATGATCACGGTGACGGACCTAGCCCATGGAGGTGAAGTTTTTGATGTCTGCAGGACCATGCTAGACGGACAGGTACCATTTGGACAGTACACATGGGGAGATGGTGGACCGGACCTCCATGGGGTTGAAGAGCCCATCCGGTTGGTTGTTGGGACCTCAGGGGCAGAGACAGGCCAGTGAGAATTAGAACCTTTGCATGAGAGAAGAAGGAGGATTTTTTCATCCAGGACGCCTTGGCTGAGGCCAACCCTTGGGGGTTGACCCACTTCTTGGGGTGAGCGTCTCCCCTCGTTATTTCGGGGCGTCTTCTAGGAATACATGACATCACCTCCGGCATGGCGGTTTAGAGGGGCGGTTTGTACAGTGCTTTGAGATTTTGGAGGCCTAGAGAGGGCCAGCGTTTGTCATCTAGTGCTGTGAACGTTTTTTTTTTTTTCCTAAAAGGGCAGCGTTTCCCTCAAGGGGCTAGGCATATACTCATTGCTCATTGAGTTTATTTTATGAGTTTAATGTAAAACAGTATGAATTTTGGTATTAGCTTTGTCAGTTATTTTAATGACCTAATTTTTAATTAAGGTCGTTGGATGATATCAAATTATTCGATGTTTTTTACCTCATTTTAGGAGAACGTTCACTCACACTTGTGGTCACAGTTTGAGCCCTTCTTGGGTATATTTGCTTGCTAAGTGAGTCGCACTTGCTATTGGAAGGATATTTTTGGCATTTTGTGGCATTTCTCTCAAGGAGGTTTACAACTAGGGTTTGCTTATGCTTCTCTTCATGATAATGTAAGTGAATTTTCTTACCATAGTGAATGGTTGTAGGTGTAATTTCTTGCATTTCTTATTGTATTGCTGATTTAAAACCCTAAAACAAGCACACAAGTAGGTCATTGTTACCAGTCCTTAAGAGAATTTTTAAGCCATTGAAGAAGAAAGTTGAGCCTAGCCTTTGCTACTGTCTTGCTTCTTCCTTAAAGCTAGCATTGATTTTGTAGGTTGAAAGAATTGGCGTCCTAGGCCTAGGTTATCTACACCTAGGGCCTTCATCTTCTAGGTTTGAAAGCCTTGTCCTTACAACACTTTCCTTAGACTCTATTGTATTATGTATTTGTTTTGCCAAGTTGACCTAGAGAAGGAGGAAAGAGCATGAGGCCTTGCTTAAGCAACACGAGATGAGCCTCTTTCCCCCTAGGGTTTGATTCTAGACCTGCGCTGCGACACTTAGAACCCTACCTTCTGGTCTTTAAGTCATCATCCTTTCAAAACATTGTGCCCTTATCTTGACTCCATATGCCCTAAGGCACTAATATTTGACCTCCAACGTTGAGGTCTTAATTAATACAAAACTTTTCTCAAAACCTTAAATTTGAAACCCTAACTAACAAACTAACTTAATTAGAGGGCGTCATAGTTGGTTATTTCATCTTGGCCCTTAACAAAGTTGAATATAAGCAATTAAGTGATGATTTGGAGCATTTATTGATCAAATTGTTGATTAGATTGTAGGAAGCTGATCATCTTGATAGATATTGATGGTGTTTATTCATAGTTAATTAACAAAACGCTAACTTCATTTATATCTATTGCATTACATTACATTGCTTATTTAATAAAATCAGATAGTTATTGATTACTAACCCTTTGAGTTATAGCTTTCACACATACTTATTGGTTTGTTTTGTTCTGGGCAGGTGTTTTCAATGGGCATACACTTCATTATTGGTACATTTGTGAGAATATCTGACTTAGGTGGTAACTTGTGAGGAGAAACTTTAACCTTGCTTCATATCTTAGCCTCTTCAAAGCTTGAGTTCTTTGTGAGGAGGAAACTTTAACCTTGCTTCATATCTTAGCCTCTTCAAAGCCCCAGGTTGCCGGGGACGTCTCCCCTGGGCTAACCTCCCTAAACAGAAAGAACCTCCCCATTGAGGTGACATTGGGTGGGGAAGGTTCCTGTTATGCCAGTTTGATCTCAATCCCTCAGCCATTGACCTAAACTACAAACTGTTCAATAACATATCCTACATCACAAACATATCGCCAAATGGATATATCAACAACACATATAATATATATAAACCAAGTATGAAATGAAGTTTCACAACTACTATACATATATATAAAAGAAAATACAAAAGAAGAAAGTGACATAAATATACAAGGAAGAAATGAAGGTAAAATACAAGGGAAAGGGTTAGAGAGATATGTTATAAAGAATGCCCCCATGGGCATCAGGTGACTTCACTGAAGAACAATTTGAGGAGCTTTCCGTTAACTTGCAAGGTCAACTTCTCTCCATTCATTCGACTGAGGTAGAAGGAGTTCAAACCAGCCACATCTTGGATGATGTATGGCCCTGTCCATAAACTCTCAAATTTCCCATGCTTCCCTGGATTCTCTTTCCGTTTATCCCATAATAAAACTGTGTCACCCTTCTGAAAGACCCTCTGTCTGGAAGACTTGTCAAAAGTCTTTTTAACCTTTTCTTGATTTCTGACACTCCGATCAAAAGATTTTCTTTTGTTCTCATCTAACTCTATCAAACGATCCAACCTGTTCTGTAAAGCATCTTTATCTTTGTTGAATCCCTGAAGGAGTTGATAAGCTGGAAGCCTTAAATGCACTGACAATGTGACATCTAAACCATACACAAGCTCATATGGAGTCTTCCTTGTTGCACTTTTCTTTGTTATTATATCAGCCCAAAGTGCAAACTTAAGCTTACTGTCCCAAGATTTCTCATTATCCCCCACTGTCTTTTTAATGATGGTCATGAGTTTTTTATTACTTGACTCTGCTAGACCATTTCCTTGGGGATAATAGTTGGATGAATGGGACAAGACAATGCCATATTTGAAATAGAATGAGGAAAGTTCTACTGAACTGAAAGGTTTGGCATTATCAGTAGTGATCTTGGCAGGCACACCGAATCTAGTGATTATCTTATCTTCAAGGAAGTTCATGACTACTTTATCAGTTTCCCACTTGGTGGGTATTGCCTCCACCCACTTAGTGAAATAATTAGTTGTTGTTAAAATCCAAGTAAATCCATTACTTGAATTTTCTTTGAATTGACTGATAAAATCAAGCCCCCATTGCTGGAAAGGGGCCTCAACTACTATTGGTTGTAATGGTAAGGCTACAAGATTTTGCTTTCCTGTAAACATCTGACATTGTTGACAACCTCTAACCATCTTGTGACCATTTGAAAATATTATAGGCCAATAGTATCCCTCTCTAAGGATTTTATGGGTTGTAGTTTTAGCTACAAAGTGCCCTCCACAAAATCCTAAATGAAACTCTATCAAAAGTTTCTTAGACTCTATCTCATCAACACATCTAAGTATTACCCCATCGGGGTTACTCCACCCCAATCCATCCCGAATAATACAATACTTAGATACTTTTAACCTTAATGCTCTTCTTTTATGACCAATTAAATGACTTGGGCAAGTAAGGTTAAGGAGGAAGAAGATGATGTTTGAATACCATTGATGCTGCTCTAACCTCTGAAGTTCTGTAGACATGACTGGCCCTGGATGACTGTTCTGACACACTAATTCCAAAGCTTGTTCATTCCCCTCTGTCAACATCTGTGCTAGACCCTAACCTTTGACCAGTTTTGTGGGTTTTATTTCTAAGTCATATTCTTGAATTTTAGAAACCCACTTTCCCCTTACTCCTAAGCAATCCCATTGGGCCTGTTGCCGTCCTTATACACACTTGCAAACGTGAGCCAAGTCCTGCTCACTTAGTGTGTCCTCGGAGGCACAATGCCTAGGTTCAAAGCCCACTCTGTCACTTTGACTTGAACCTCTTCCGTCTAGGCTAACTCCTAGGGAAGCCAAGGGGGGTAGTCCCTAGTTACTAGATGAGATTTACGATTAAGTGTTCTAGGAGTTGATTTTAATTAGTTAAAAGGTTAAGGGGAATCTAGCCTAAGATGTCAATTAGCAAATGCAAGATGCAACTATCTAAGTATGAGAGTCGGACCTTTTCCTAGGGCAACTAAGACTAGTGCCTAAGATTGGGCAATGGGGTCAACTAAGTTAAGGGGATGTTCGTTACAAGATAATTACAAGTTACAAAGTATTA
>SNQJ01S0109278.1:17017-46267 GCA_010110895.2 Picea sitchensis
TGAGAGAGTTTTATGGCTCAGATTATTTCTTAGAGCAGTGGGACGAATTGAAGAGAAGGAGGACGTTTTTGAGATTCAGATCTAGTTAGTTTGGAGGGGTTACACTTTAGATCTGACTCTGAGACTTCACCTAGTGACTTGCAATGTCCTGATCTATATTCCTGGGGAGTTTCAGATCATTTGGAGGCCTCCTTCATCAGGGCCGAATTATCTAGGGCTTCAGTCATCCAGTGGGGCGCACCATTCAATGGAGGAGTTCAGATCTATAGGGTTTGAGAGTGGATTTGGAGATTTGGACATCTGGGTTGTCCTTACAGTTGCCCGATCTATTAGTTGGCATATTTCTTAGGGTGATTGGACACTTTTGGCAGCAGGGCCGAATTATTGAGGGCTTCAGCATTCTAGCAGAGCGTGGCACCTTCCAGCTTGGGGGTTTAGCATTCTTACAGCCCAGATCTATTGTATTCAGTCTTCATTGTATATCAAACCTTTGGAGGCTTATTGTAGTCTTTTATTGGAGCATTTTGTAGCAGCTCATATCTATTGTCTATCTTCTTGACCATCTGTTGAGCATTCCAAATCGGCATCTTCATTGTCGCAGGTTCTTCTATCTTATGAATAAAGTTATATTTGAGATGTTTTGGCTTGTCTATCATATTGTGTATGGTTGAGGTATGTTCCATGATTGTCTTTTCTTATTTATTGCTGCAACACTCATATAAACACATCTAAACAAGTAATTCAACAAAGTGTTTGACGAAATACCTCACTCAGAAAAAGTTTAAAAAAGACACCAAAACTGTGATGATCCTTGCATAATGGGTTGGGATCATTACAAGGGGACAACCAAAAGGAGTGCAAAGGTGATCTTTTCTCTATCGGGAAAATTATGGATAGAAAAACACCCTTCAAGGAGATTCAACCATTTATCTAGAGAATTTGTATCTATATGACCTTCAAATACAGGAATATCAAAAATAACTTGTACCTTGAAGGGGGTGGCACCTCCAAAGGGGCCGCTTGACGAAGATGCATTGGCTATTGGTAGTCATCGAAGGATTTGGGAAAAATTATCCATCATCTCGTTCTTTTGTCACGCGAGGGCTTCCTTGAGAAACAGTTTAATAGGATCTCCTGCTCCATCGTCTCTCTTTTCTTTCGCCATGGGAGGCCGTCGGGGTCGGTGAGGACGGTCCTGCAAAGTCTCAAATAATTCGAGTCCCAACTCCTTATACCCTGACCTCGTCGGGGACATGAACAGAGAAACAAATATAGAGTAGACCGCTCTGATACCACTGATCCATATTTATAAATGGAATGAAATGAAATACAAAGTTATAACAAAAACATAGAGATACAATGAAACTTGAATGCTATTAATAAATGAATTGTGTTGAACTGTAAGCAAATGTTGAATGAAACAAACTCACTCGAATGGTGGTAGCTGATCTCTGAGAAGTGATGTGTCAGCTACGTGCACTTGCCAGAGCGCATTACAATGGGGCTGAAATACTTTTTTATCATAAATAGGCAATGAGGAAACCCTAAACATCCATAAACCTAACCCTCGGAGATGAAACACCAAAAGTCTTGTGGGACCCGATGGGGTTAGTTGGTACACCACTTCTCGGGGTCGTAACTTTTGCATACGATCTCTGTTTGGCGCACTTGATATCCCGTTGGAAAGGCATATCCGAGAAGTACACATTTTGGTCGGCCCAATCCATGCCCTTGGCTATTTCTCAAAAAATGTTGTTTAGGGCCTCAAAATGGCCCTAGAAGTTCAGGACCCGAAAAAGTGTAGAAAAATTGCCAAAATGGAAAACTATACTTTGAGCTAGTGGAATAGGTGGGTGGCCACTGATATCCACCTAGATCAATGTAATATTGGAAGGACTAGAAGATCGTGATGTAACTGGTAGATATGAGTAGGAGAGCTCATCCAAGCAGCATCAATGCACCCCTGAGAGGGTGGTCTGAAAGTAGTTTCCCTTGAGGGGGAAACACTGTCTATAGGAAATCCTTCAATGTAAAGTCAAGGGAGAGGTTACCACGCACTTCCAGGTAGTGAGACCTCACCCAAAGGATGCATATGGCTCACAATGATTCTTACGGCCTCCAAGTTGACCCTCAACTCTTGTTTGAAGGCTAGCCTTGGCACCAATGGTCTTAGGCTAGATTCTTGTTGTTATTTAAAATCGAAATTAGAAACTCGGCTAATTACTTGCAACAACCATCTCATGATAGTCATTGATCTCCAATTCAACATGAGATGGACAGAGATAAATTCATGGGTGTTGCATTCACAGAGGATGTATCGATAACATAATTTTTGAATGAAAACTCATAGGAATTCCTCGAGACCATTAGTAAAATTATAGGAAACAATTTAATTACAAGGAAGATCTTATGTAACTCACACTTAGAATTTTAACAGATCCATTGAGAAATTTCATCACACAAAGACACAGTATTTACCCTAGAAACCCAAACAGGAAAAGCAACATTCGAATGGTGGCTTAGTCTTATTTCGACAATCTTAGGCTACAATGCAGTCTATGGCTCTTCATCCTCCTCCTCTCTTGGCTAGAAAAAAAAACAAAATCCCTTTGATTGTCAAGTTACAAGAAGATACAGTAGAGATAGGGGGAATGGGAAGGCCAAGGGACTAACCTTTCATTTCCCATTCCTCTCTCTTTTTTATTCTCTCCTATTTTCTTTTTATCCATTTACATCTAATTCTTTTTTTGGTTGTCTTTCATTTATTTTCTTTATTGCTTCATTGTCTTTTTTCATTTACCTTCATTAATTATTGAATTTGCACTTAGGTACTGAGTCTTACAACCATTTGTCTTGTTCAGACCCACTTCGGATCAACAATGGGCCTGTAAGATCCAAGTCTTTGATTCCAAGATCCTTTACAAGAAAGGTAAGGAAAATCAAGTCATATATAGCCTATCTAGGAAAGAAGAGGGACACTCAACATTATGCTCGATTTCAGTGGTCGTTCCTAAATGGTTCTTGAATGTACAAGCAAAATATGTGAAAAATGCAAACACCAGGGAAATAATTGATGAACTTGAGAACACAGAGTAGTCAACAAATTCTAAATTCTCTTGGGAAAATGACATACTTTGGTACAAAGGAAGGATATATTTTCCTATCCCATATGAATTCAAAATTCAAATTTGAAGGGAAACCTTGATTGTCCAATTGCTGGTCACATTGATTTCTTCAAAAACATACCATAAATTTTGTATAAGAAGGGAAATAAAAATGAAATTAAGGTGGGTATTGGGAAGAATAACTATTGAATTCAAATTCGTATTTTAGATTCCAAAGGTGAAACAGTGTATAGTTGTCCACTGAGGAGCCAAGTGAATAAACTAGTCTCTAGACAAAGCATTTCCCAGAGTGAGTCCAATCTTTATAGCTAGAATTAGAATTAAAAATTGTTTTCTGCATTAGAAGAAGAAAGCCTCTAAATAATAGGTATTCCATTGCCAGCTAAGCCTGCATTTTAGTAACAATTCAAACTTATCCTGACTACCTGTGTACACAGTATGTTGCTTCTCACATAAGTATCATTAAGAGCCTAAGATTAGATATGCAAACAGTGAACATTGAAGAAGAAAATGGATGAGACAAATGCTGTGCCAGGTAGAAAATAGAGAATTGACTTGTTTCTTGTCTCTAATGAAAATTAGAAAACTAAACAGTTGGTTTCAATTCCATTTTAACTCTCCTTGATGGGAAGACTTTGTGTACTTTCCATTCCGAATATAATAATATTTGTTGTCGACCAGATTTCTTCAATATTTAATTTTCTTTTTTGTATTGTGTCCTGGAAGTTCTTACAGAGAGAAAGAGGAATAATCTAGATCATAAGCTTAAATACTAGTTTTCATGTCCCGTGTTTTAATTTCCTGACGTTTGTTTCAATGTCAGTGCAGCTTGATTTTGGCACAGATCACAGTTATAACATTCTTCAGCAATCTTGCTGATGCTGGTGTACAAGGTTCCTTGCTGGTATGATAACGCACTATCATTTGAGCAAATTCATAATATAGCATTACTTTTCTGTAATTCTTCAACATAATTGCTAAGCATCATAGGAGGAGAGAATTTATACATATGCATCTCGGACGGATTCCATGAGGGTAGGAAATGTATAAACTCTGGCAACTCTGTTTCTTAACTGTGATCTACCAGTACCTTGTGAAAAAAAATATTATTTTAATCATTCTGTGATGAAAACAAGTAACTGATTGGTATGAAAATGATCTACATTATGCTTGTGGCCAGTTGTATTCTTTAGTCTCATTGACCTATTCTTTTGGTCATCTGTAGTCATTAATAAAATCATCTCACCTCATCTTATCTAACCAGAATCAGATCATCTTATCTTTGTTAGGATATTTAGACACTTAGGAGTTAGTAAGTTCAACTTGGTCTAGTGTGTTTTTATGTAAAGTGTGTTTCTATAGTGCATTTTTGTAATTAACTAATCTGTCAGTCACAATTATGTTCTAGACACAAAGTGATATGACGGTTCATCTTCTTCTTGATACTAGTGGCACTTGTCCATGGTTTAACATCTGATTGGTCCATTATATTTGTTATCGCGCAAACTGTAGGTGGGGCAAAGCCCAACCGAAACCACAAGATGGCGACAACTAGGAGAATACCTACCCACTGTCACCTCAAATAGGTACTCCCGTCACTTTAGAGGTGAAGTGATCACCTCAAGGTTGGAATCCCGGGTGACCCTAGGGGGAAATGAGATGGAAAGTGATACTTATGAGTGGATGCCCCTATAGTTCAAGTTGCTAGATGGAAGAAGGCTTGGAAATGAGTCTCGGTAGTGTTCAATGGTTGCCAAGAAGTTTGAGCACATGTGGATGATGATAGTACCTGCCCAAGACACAAGAAAAACCAAGTATACAAGCTATATGTTAGGTGGACAAACAAGTTAATCTTGTTGTCCCTATTTGCAACAGTCAACAAAGATATATATCAGCGAACAAATGATTATTAGAGCTGCTGAAAAAGATGCTAAAAGTCACGTAAATGATGCAAGAGATAAGCTAGCTAAACACTAGTATAACTCTAGTATTAAAACACAAGACTTTAACAATGAAACAAGGATGTAAGAAACAAGTACTGCAGAGATATTATTCAGCCTTATGGCTGTAGAAAACAAGTTGTTACAACACAAAAATCAGCCACCAAAAATCACAAAGAATCCACCCAAAAGATGCGCTAGGACTGGTAAATTATAGGGGTAAATTATTAGCAACTTTTGACAGTTGAAATGTGAGTTATAAGTAAGCAAAAGAATGTTTTGCTGCAGCCGTAATGGATGTAGCTATTAATGAGTTATAGCTCTAAGAAGACCGAGGCAATCAAGATGCCTTAGTGGCCTGTTATTGCACAGTTTGTTGTTAAGGTAAAATACGGATGGAAGAAGGGCAAACTGGTGAAACTGAGACTATCCCACCACTGTCACCTCAATGGGATAGCTCTTTCTGTTTAGGGAGGTAAGGCCCAGGGGAGACGTCCCCGGTGAGATGGGGTTTTGAGAAGGCAAAGGCTAAGTGATAATTTCCCCCTCACAAGTCACCACTGATCAGAAAGTCTCGGCTAACCAGCCAATAAAGATAAGTAATAACCAAAAAAGTGTACCTGCCCGAGACAAAGCAACAAAGAAACTATGCATATGCAAGATCACTTGCTTGGTTAGTACTTCATATAATAATGGACTTCTGATATAAAGCAATTGATAAACAATATTGATGAAGCAAGTCAACGATGTATAATGGCAATGATTATAATATATCACTTCACAATAAATGCTAATGGCAGTCAATGTAACAATATCAATATCAAGAAACAACGCCTTAGCTAATCATTCAATTACTTTTAAAGATATAAATGTTGCAATGTATAAAGATAACTCAAGTAGATAATGGCAGCAGTAGGGTTAGTAGATATTAGTCTAAGCTAGGGTTAGAAGGGTTAGTAGTTGTTCAAGGTATTGGATGTTTGTATGATCAAGGTGCTCAACACAAGAAGTCTTAGATCAATGCATTATTAGGGCAAATGGAGTCAAATGGCTGCAAATGTTGAAGGGCCAAAATGATAATGATATGGCCAAAGACAAGAGGGTTAAATGTTGAGGTGTTGCTAAAGCAAGGCTTCAACAATGAAACCCTAGGGGAGAAAGGCTCACTAAGGTGTAGAAACCCTAGGCCTTAGTGCTCTTTCATCTATCAAACCCTAGGGGAAAACAACTCACCAAGGTGTAGAAACCCTAGGCCTTGATGCATTTTCCTCCTTCTTAGCTCAATAACAAGTAAAGAAAACGGCTAGGCTAGAAGAATATGGATAGAGTGTTGCTATGGCAAGGCTCTATCTTACTTCAGCAAATCAAATGGCTCTTAATCCTAGTAGGGACATGCGACAAGGACCTTAGCATGTGCTTGTCACCTAGGGTTTTAATTCAACAAATTATAATAACAAAATGCAAGTAAATAGTACCATAACCATTCAATAAAGAAGTGTTGCAGAAATTCACTTACATAAACCAAGAATTCATGTAGACAAGCCCTAGTTGTATACCTTCTACCAAGAGAAATGCCAAAAATATAGCCAAGAAAAGTCTCCTTCAACAAGTGCGCATCAATTTTCAGCCAAAAACCCTAAATGAGGGCGCAAATTTCAGACCTCACCAAGTGGTGACTGAAAGATCATCCTAATATGAGAGTGAAAACCCTCAATATATACCATACCAATGACCTTAATTAAAATTTAGGTCATCAAAAGGTTGACAAGGCCAAAATACACAATAATATTGTTTTACATTAAAATGTCATAATGAAAACCCTAATCAAGAAAAAAGTAAGACGTCATGCCCCTTCTAGGGTGACACTAGCCCTTTTTAGGGAAGCATAGGCCTCCTAGAGCAAAATGTTAGCCCTCCTTAGGCCTCTCCAAGCTGCCACACGTGCCACACTGCCATAACTGACTCCCCAAAACATCCACAATGCTAGATGACGTCATGGGCATGTTGAGTGACGTTATGGGCCTTCCAAGGCCAACGTTCCAGTGGAGAGGGCACAACCCCCCTAGGTAAGGCTCTGCCAGGGTGCCTCTGTGGAACATCCTCCTCTTCTCTGGTGCAAACCCCTCTGTCTTGTCTCTGCCCCTTGCTGGGGTCTCAACATCCATTTGGTGGGCTCTTTAGCCCCATGGAGGTCCGAACTAATCATCTCCCCATGCGTACCTGTCCAATGTGGTACCTGTCCGTCGGGTATGATCCTGCACATCAACGGATACGCCCTCCATGGGCTCATAAGTCACAGGGATAATAGAAATGTCAATCACATCTAATCATCAATATTATTAAACATGTGCATAAAACCCCTTTTACCCAGTCAAGTGCTCAAAGACATTATACAAATCTGCAAGGCAAGTTTGGGAGAAGAGACAGGACGTCCTATTGGACTAGCGTGTCCCACTTTGGAAAAGGGATGTTTGAGTAAGAGATTAAATCAAGTCATGTAAATGGGTTAGGTGGATAAGGGATGTCGACAAGGGTGTAGTGGCTTGGGAAATCACGGGGCTTACATGGGTGCCTTTGTGAAGGCGAGTTGCACCTGTCCTGGATGCAAATGTTTCCAAGCCATTCATGTCTTTTTATTCTTTTATTCTTTATTTTTCTTCAAAGCTAATGGGAGGGACAACATACATGTGAGCCAGTGTGGTGGAAATGTTACCCTGAGAGCACTTTCCGAGGAGATGAGGCTGGCTCGTGATGGGGCCTTTCTCTTGGCCATGCAACCCAGAGCCACTACCCTAGCGTGGTAACCAACTACTAGTAGTGTCATGCCGCTAGGTGCCCATGGACCTAATAGGCTCATTATTACCCCTAGGACTATCCACAAGCTAGGTCTAGTTTATTATTTTTTATGGGTCCCTCTTGAACCTTATTTGAGCTCTTTACTGCTTTCTTGGGGATCCCTGAAGAGCATCTCGAGTTTTATTTTTAGGCTTTTATCTTTGCTAGCTTGCTTTTACCTTAGGGCCTTTAGCCACTTCTTCCTACAAGGCAAGGTGCAACCCTTAAATGATTAGCCAACCCAATGCTGGGACCAATGTGATGGGATGGATGGCCAGGAAGTAAGATGAAAATTAGTAAATATGATGGGAATGAGGTTGATGGATTTTCAGAAATCCCCAGTGGCAACTCAAAACCTATAGGCATAAGATTACTAGGGCATCTGTCATTCCCCAGACATTGTTAAGTGGATAAGTATAAGATCAAGCACCCATTAGAAACAAAGACAGATGCACATATTCAAGGTTTGAGGATCAGAGTGACACATACCATAATACCCAGTCCCGATTACCTCATGGAGCAAGCTGTTATCCCTTACGGTTTGTAGAGGAGGGTTTAAGTAGCGAGTCGGGGCTTGAGAGAGCAGTAGCAGGGCTTCCCCTGCTTGTCAGTGTCACCTACGATGGGGAATGCTATTCAGGGAGGGCTAGTCAAGGGACGTCCCTAATGCAATATGGTTAAGGAAAGGCTAAAAGGTAATGGACCAAGTCAAAGAAGTTCCCTTTCTACGGTGCTTAAATGAGATAGTCAAAGAAATATCCTTTGAAGAGATGGCACCTGTTTGCGAGAGACAAGACAAAGAAGACTAGAATATGTGCTTGCAATTGGGTTGAGTACTTCATAAAATCAATGACTTCGTCCTTCAATCATATATCTGAGCAAATGATTAAGTGCTATTATTGACGAAATCAATGATGGCTAAACAAATTCAAAGATTACTTATTCAACATAGCATAAGAGACAATAAGCATTCAGTGTTCATAATTAAAACCTTGTATGATACCAGTAATGCAATAAATATGTCAAATCAGCTCCTATACATAAAGTTTATGCGTCACCTATATTGTTCTGCAATAGGTGTAATGATGAAGCTTAAATCAATAGGTCAAAGTGATGACAAAGAGTGAAGCGTTTTCTTCAATGTAAGCTTATGGATGCAATTATTAACTCAATGTCTATCAAAGGAGCTGCCCAATGTCACATCACGTCATATACATGGTTTGAATAACCAACTAGCGAACTTTCCATTTCTTGTGGGTATTAGCCAAATAGGTTTGCCTTTTGGTTTCCTTAGCTTCGTACAGTAGATCTGTGTAATGTATTTGAGATCTTAGAAGATTTGTTAGGGATGTTATCGCGTATATTTGATAAAATTTAATGATGAGATCTTGATTTACATTGCTATGATGTCTAGGTGATGAGCCCACGGAGGTAACTTTGATGTGCAGGACGATGCCTGACGGACAGGTACCGGAGGATCGGTACATGGGGAGATGATTGGTTCGGACCTCCGTGGGGCTGAAGCCATTAGATGGAGCCCGTTAGGATGGCGGAAGGCAGGACAGTCTTGTATTAGGCCATGCGAGGAGAAGAGGAGGGCGCCCTCATCGAGGACGTTTGGCAGAACCATAGCCTATAAGGATCAATACTACAGGATGGGGCCGTTATTAGTTGATCGAGGCCACGAGGCGGGGATGGGCGACTTCTAGGGCACATAGGCCATGTTGGGCTTGTTTAGCACGTGTGACATGTTGCTGGAGCCCGAGGAGGGAATAGCGTTTTACTCATTTGATGGTTGTTATTGCCACAGAAGGGATAGCGTCTCAACTAGAGGGGCTTGAAGATCTCTATTTTTTCACTGCTCATTTTGGCATTTTAGCATGTAAAAGTGACAAATGATTAAAACTGTGCTATTAGCCTTATGCGGCTATTTTGTTGACCTATTTTAAATTAAAGGTCAAAGTATCCCTTATAAATGGGGATGTTTTCCCTCTTTTTGGATCATAACATGCTTGCTCTCATTTGAGAGGTCATTTCTTAGCTCTTGTTCTTGTTATTCTTGTCTCTTGGTGTAGAAGCAGCTGCAGGAGGATTATTTTTTTTAGCAAGTGGTGCTTCATACTGTGGAAGGTTTACAACTAGGGAATGGTTAATGCTTCTTCGCGATCTTGTAAGTGTTTTCATCAAAACTTCTTGAATGAATGGTTGTTGTTTAACATTTGCATTAATTGTCATCTTGTTGTTATTTGCAGCAATCTTCAAACCCTAGGAGCCAACACACAAGTAGGTCGTGGCTTTTCCCCATAGCATGAGCTTATAGCCATTGGTTGAAGGTTTAGCCTAGCCATAGCTACACTAGCCATCTCTTGTCTTGAGCTGGTTTGAGCATAGATTGAAGAAAATTGATTCTAGGCCTAATTAAGTTTACACCTAGGGTTTTACTTCTAGGGGTTTCTTGAAAACGCTTATATAGCAACCTTTTCAGCCATAGATTTATGCTTCTAAGCTAGCCGTTTTACTCCTCTCCTTAAGACCTTCTTGGAGAGGAGTAAAGCTCTAGGCCTAGCTTTGCTTCACACCCTAGGTAAGCCTTTTCTTCTTAGGGTTTAGGGGTTTGTGGCCTTGCTCTAGCAACACCATCAAACCCTAGCTCTCTGTCTTTAAGTTTGAGTCCTTCCTAAACCATTAGCCATATCTCCATTGACTCCATTAACCCAAGGCGCTAGTCCTAGGAATGATCTTGAAGCTTGGTATGCCTTAGATTCTCTCAAATTACTTCAAATTTTGCAACCCTACTAACCTAGCGTCTAACCCTAGCTGATTTCTGCTTAACCTAAATGAGATGGCGTCCTGCTAATTTGGAACTTTTGCTTGGATTAGAAAGGAGTTGCGGCCTTGTCTTCTCATCATAGCCGTGGAGTTTGTTTGTATTTTTCTTGGTTTGAAATTGAATAAAGCGTCACTCCTAAGCTAGGTAACCTGCAGAACACCAAATTTGTATAGAGGTGGCGTCACATTCTTAGATATCTTGTTTATGCTTAAAGCGTTGTGACCTTCTCACCTCTCTTGATTGACATTTGAGTTGATAATTGTATCCTTAAGCTTATTTAACAAAACGTTTTGCTCTTTGTCATCTAATTGACTCATTGATAAAGCTTGGCGTCACACCTGTAGCAGAAATAATATAGGTAGCCTTGACAACACTATATATGAGCTGATTTGACATTGCATTAATGATATGATTCAAAGTTAATTGTGAATATTGAATGCTCCTTATATACTTATTGAAGAAGTGATCTTGTCTTTTGTTTTGATAATCATTGACTACGTCAACAATTATATCTATCCATTGATCATATATTTATTTGAAGATAGTCATTGATTTCATGAAGTACTAACCCACTGCAAGCACATTCTAGTTTTCTTTGTTTTTTGTCTCTGAAACGGGTGCATTATCAGTGGTATTATCTCCTTGACTATCTCTTCTTGGGCAACAATGCAGTGAAAGGGGTTTCTTGACTTGGCCTTTACCCTTTAGCCTTTCTTTAGCCAGATTGCCAAGGGCGTCTCCCTTGGACTTGCCCTCCGATAGAAAGAGAGCTCCCCATCGAGGTGACAGTGGAGTGGGAAGCTCTGATACGCCGGTTTCAAGCCCTGACTCAAGCTCTTGGACCTTTCCTAAGCCAGGTCGCGATAACATTTTGAAGTTGCCGTGGAACACTGTGTCTACCTTCCTCAGCGACATATCTTTGGTGAGCCTTGCCTCCCGGAGACACTTTCTTGTAAGCTTACTCGGCGACTCCACTACCTTTTTCCCCTATTCTTTGGTGGTTTTCCAAGGAAACTATCTGGCTGACTCATAATGGCAGAAGCCAACCATGACTTCACAATGCTGGGACCCACGAGCTATAGACCTTTAGATATGAGTAAAATCCGGGGATATCCGGAGATGCCTCCATTATGAGGAGTTCCTCCCTTATTTTGCTGGCATCAAGAGAGAATGTCCCGAGCTTCACATGATGGCATTTTGGAATTTTTTTTGGCGTTTCCCTGTTGACAACGAGGCTGAAGATTTGGTGATCAAACTCTTTTTTGCCTCCCACTGCATGGAGAGGCGAGGAAGATGGTATGATGACCTTCCAGCTACTAGCATTGATTCTATGGAGCATTTTGAAGGGTTTTTTTTTCCTTTCAAGGTGGACCCTAGGAATGGAAGATATACAATCATTCTTTGGAAGAACTTGAAGGTATAAAGTAGGCAGAATCTGAGATTGTCAGATCTTACTCTACCAGGTTTCGAGAGACACTTCACCAGTTTCCTCCAGGCCATCATCCCGAAGATAAGTATCTTGTTTACCTCTACACTAAGGACTTGGTGGCTGAGTTTCCTTCTAGATGAGAAAAGGCCGAGCGGTTCCACGGAATGCAGTAGCCATGCACAAATTGAAAAAGGTCTTTTCATGACCAAGACCGATACCATGGACACTCTCAGCATGATAAAGCTGGTTTCCATAAAGACTTTGTTGAAGATACACAAGAGAAAGGGAACAAATGGTTGACCCGGGGAATGAGGGCGTGATCAAGGAGGCGGGAATCGAAATTGATGATATCCACACATGCTCCCTCTAGAGAAGAAGTTATGCAAGAATTTGTTTCTCCTGTGCAGCAAAATGAAGATGAGGGTTAAGCTCTTTTCCTTTTCAAAATTCTAATGATGTTGTGTTACTTGATTCAAAAGATGAAGAGGAAAAGGAAGCCTTGGATGAAGTAGAAGTCCCTTTCTGTGCACTTGAAGATAAAGAAGCGAGTCCATGAGGATGAAATAATGACATATGATAGAAGACACGAGAATCTTGAGTACACACTGGAAAAGCAGGTAAGTTACCCTCCTCCCATGGATCTTGGTTGAACGTGATGAAAAGAGGAGGAGAGATGAATCTTCAAGTCCCACACATGTTATAATCGTCACGATATAGGCTGACTTGATGAGTTCATACACATGTAGGGGAGGCGTGGGTGGGATGTAATTGGTCCATGACCTGATTATCTAGACAGAGTCATCTTGGTTATTTACCCTTGCAGGTTGTCATATTGATTACTTATGACCCGGTGTAACAACGAGTTGAGGTTTTTACTTGTAGTTTTTCAAAACACCAAGGATGACCCGGTACCTTATCTTTCGAATGATTTTCAGTCTTACCTTGAGATGTTTTGATGAGTATGCTGAACACTCAGACCCTTTTTATAAAGATGATTACCAACCAGCGTTGTGTTCAGACCTTGCTACAAGTAGAACATTGTTTATAAAGAGGCTACTCATGACTTTTCTTCCGACCATAGGTTATTTCTTTGCCTGGCTTTTCCATTCAGAGTGTGATTGGGAAGTACCTTTTTATATTAGGTTTCCTCTGGGCAAACCCTAGATTTCAAGGAGTTGGTTGGGTAATACTATTTCTGATCAATTTTTCAACCTTCTCTTAGTCACGCTGACTGTCTACTAAACTTTGGTCAATCCTTCCCCTAGAATGTGAGGATGTCCTAGGTAACCAGTTTACAAGCCCTTTGAGTTGTTTTGCTGAACCTAGTATGTTCATGACCCTTTCCCAGATAGGATCGAGTACTTTTCTGAGAGAAGATGGGCGTGGCAAGATTTATCCCCTCCATACGCCTCCATGAGTTAGATTCGACTTTTTCGATGATACCAGTGTATATTCTAACTCATGACGTGACTTTGTGCTTGATGTATCCTTTATTTTTGGTTTATAAACTGAAGCACAAAGGCGGTGTCGGGGCGTTCTTTGGATTAGCTACTTGGTTCTTTGATTATCAACTGCGATATGAGTAGAAATCTGAGTAAGTAACTACTTTTGCATCATATGTTTCTTGTTCTATTGCACGATATGCACATTTACTTACCGCCTATATGCACATTTATATGCTGTTGCTTTACGGGATGGCAATACCACCCGTCTCTTGTCGTACCCTTTGTCAGTCATGAGTACGTCCACGGGTCGCCGAGAGAATTGGGAGGTTCTCATATGCTCTGCTGTTAGCGCATGTCCCAGAGTTGGAGACAGATGTTATCCCGATATCTAGGGATAACTAGGAGATCATGTCTCGAGGCCCACATGGTCCTAGACATGGAGTACGAGGGAAGCCAGTTGACTTGAGCATGGCCATGGGGGGCCATCCTTTCTTCTTCTCGGCCGGACTTGTCACAATGGGTACCGACCCTCCATCACTACCGCCCTAGGCTTGCATCAGAAAAGGCTCTTGCTCCATGAGGTAATTGGTCAGGTATCATGGTATGTGTCATATTTGATCATTACAACCTTCTTATGTATGCATTAGATCTCTTTCATTTGGGATGACTGCTTGGATCTACACTAATCTACTTGACCCTTTGTTGGGGTGATTGGTGATTGGCTTAGTGAAGCTGGTATTCATGGGTTTTGGTTAGCCACCAAAGGGGGTTTGCAGAACCATCGTCCGCTCCACCATATTATCACTTTTTTCCATCTTATATCCCGGCTCATCCATCCCATTCCCTAGATGCGGCCATTAGGACCATCAGGAGGTACATCTTGTCTTGTGGGAAGAGAGGGCTAAAAATTTAGGAGTTAAAGAAAGCAGCTGATAAAGATAAAAGCCATAGGAAGCCGAAAACCTAGGATGCTTCGCCCAGGATCCCAGAGGAGAATAAAGCCTCTCATAAGAAGGACTCCTAAAGAAAATAATGAAATAAGAGAAGACCCTAGCCAAAGAGGGATGGGAGGTCTCATCCACGAGTGACCCACATTATGTTTCCATGGAGCATTTAGCGGTATGACATTGCCACTATCTGAGGTCCGCAAACCGGTAATGACCTTGGTTGCATGGCCAAGGAATGGGGTCTCATCACGAGCCAGCCCTCTCATTTAGCGAAATACTAGTGAATTGCTTGTCGACTCACGGCCACCAAGTCAAGGCGGTGTCCTCTTCGTCAGGCTTGTAGTAAAAAGCGAATAAATAAAGAAGATAAGGCAATAAGGGCTTGGAAAATTTGCATCATGGCCCAGTGCATTTCGCCTCCTACAAAAGGCACTTACCAGTGACACAGGCCTAGGTGCGACTATGACTAGACATCCCTAAAACCACATCAAGTGGCTATACATGGGTTTGAATAACCCTTTGCGGAAACTTTCCATTTCTTGTGGGTATTAGCCCAATAGGTTTATCTGTTGGTTTCCTTAGCTTTTGTATAGTGGAGTGCAGTAGTAGGGTCTTTGGAGCTCATTAAATTTGTTAGGGATGTTATGCATTATATTGATAAATTTAATGATGAGATGTGATTTACATTGCTATGATGTCTGGGACTGATGAGCCCTTGGAGGTCGTAGCCTTTGATGTTCAGGACCATGCACAGCTGAGACCCAGTGCCGGAGGGATCGGTACACATGGGGAGAACCGGTACACATGGGGATATAACTAGTTCGGACCTCCATGGGCTAAAGAGCCCATTAGATGGACGTTGGGATGGCGGAAGCAGGGGCCAGGTCTTGTAGTAGGCCCATGCGGAGATGAAGAGGGACGCCCTCATCGGGGCGTTTTGGCGAGAGACCATAGCCTATGGGATCAACCCATACAGATGGGACGTTGACTTAGTTGGTCGAGGGCGCCACCCGAGTGAGGGATGGCCGACTTCTAGGGCACATGGCAGCCATGTGTTGGGCTTTTTTGGCACGTGTGACATGTTGCTGGAGCCCGGGGAGGGCAACGTTTTGCTCATTTGATGGTTGTGTGTGCCAGAAGGAATGGCGTCTCCTCTAAGAGGGCTTGACGCCTTCATTTTACGCTCATTTTGGCATTTTAGCATGTAAAAGTGACAAATGATTAAAAAACTGTACTGTTAGCCTTGTCGGCTATTTTTGTTCACGACCCTATTTTGTAAATTAAGGTCAAAGTATCATATAAATAGAGATGTTTTTCCCTCTTTTGGATCATAACATAACTTGCTCTCATTTGAGAGGTCATTTCTTAGCTCTTGTTCTTATCTTATTCTTGTCTCTTGGGTGTGGCGCAACCTCTTGGGAGAGTTATTTTTGGCAAAGTGTTGCTTCATGCTATTGGAAGGTTTAACTAGGGAATGGTTAAAATGCTTCTTCATGATCTTGTAAAGTGTTTTTCATCAAAACTTCTTGAATGAATGGTTGTTGTTTTAACATTTGCATTAATTGTCATCTTGTTGTTATTTGTTTAACCTTCAAACCCTAGAGAACCAACACACAAGTAGGTCATGGCTTTATGTCCCCATAGCGCCCAGACTTATAGCCATTGGATTTGAGAAGGTTTAGCCTAGCCAGCTACACTAGCCATCTCTTGTCTTAGCGACTAGTTTTGAGAAAGAGGCAAGTTGAAGAAAGTGATTCTAGGCCTAATTAAGTTTACACCTAGGGTTTACTTCTAGGGTTTCTTGAAAAGCCTTGCCATAGCAACACGTTGTCTGCAAAACCTATTGTCTTAGTTTTATGCCTTTTTTTGAGCTAGCCGTTTGCCAAGAAAGTCTTAAGGGAGAGGGAGTAAAGCTCTGGGCCTAGCTTTAGCTACACCTGGTAAGCCTTTTCTTCTTAGGGTTTGGGTTTGGTGGCCTTGCTCTATGTACCATCAAACTCTAGCTCTCTTGTCTTTGGTTCCAGTTAGCTTCACAAACCATTGAGCACCTCCGTGACTCCATTAACCCAAGGCACTAGTCTAGGAATGATCTTGAAGCTGGTTATGCATAGATTCTCTCAAATTATCTCTAGATTTGCAACCCTACTAACCTAGCGTCTAACCCTAGCTGATTTCTAACTAACCTAAGTAGGATGATGTCCTGCTAATTTGGAACTTTTTGCTTGGATAGAAAGGTGCATTGTAATCTTCTCATCATAGCCGTGGGGAGTTTGTTTGATTTTTCTTGGTTGATTTTGTCAAAGCGTCACTCCTAAGCTAGCTAACTATGAGAACACCAAAATTTGTATAGAGGTGGCGTCACATTACTTAGATATCTTGTTTATGCCCAAACGTTGTGACCTTCTCACCTCTCTTGATTGACATTGAGTTGATAATTGTATCCATAAAACATTTAACAAAACGTTTTTGCTCTTTGTCCTTCCCACAATTGACTCATTGGTAAAACGGCGTCACACCTCTGCGAAATAATATGGGTGGCTAATGACAACACTATATATGAGCTGATTTGACATTACGTGTAGTATGATTCAAGTTTAATTGTGAATATTGAATGCTCCTTATATACTTATTGAAGTGATCTTGTCTTTGTTTTTGATAATCATTGACTTGATCAATAATTATATCTATTCATTGCTCATATATTTATTTGAAGATGCATTGATTTCATGAAATTTTAACCCACCACCGGCATTCTAGTTTTCTTTGTTTTGTCTCGCAAACAGGTGCATTATCAGTGGTATTATCTCATTGACTATCTCTTCTTGAAGGCTGACCAATGTAGAAAGGGTTTCCTTGACTTGGCCTTTACCCTTTAGCCTTTCTTTAGCTTAGATTGCCTTGGGGACGTCTCCCTTGGACTTGCCCTCCTAGAAATGAAAGAGCTCCCATCGAGGTGACAGTGGTTAGGGAAGCTCCTGTTACCTCAGTTTCAAGCCCTGACTCAAACTCTTGGACCTTTCCTACAAACCGTCACGATACTTGGGGGTCAACTAGATGTTAGGGTTGTTAGTTACAAATAAATTACAAGTTGTTTACAAGATTACAAAGAATAAATTGAACCAATAAATATTAGATACAGTTACTTACAAGTAAAATGCTAAGATACAAATGATACAAAGAACAAGCTAACCACGTTTTATCTTTATGTGTGCGGGATATCAAAGGATTAAAGCATCAACATTAACACATCATCACACTTATGAGATCACCCTCAACATATCATGACATCAACACATTCAAAGAAGATTTAGATATTTTAAGCACAAGTATTATTAAGATTGGTGAAGATTATCCACACTCCTAATTATTCAACCCACAAAGTATTTATTATTTTAAGACCAAGGTTGGATTACTTAAATAATTAAAGGTTTCTCGATTAAGGTTGTCTTATTAGTTTTCACCAAAGCCTCCTCCTCTATTGCCAAATAATTGTTGGATGCTCAAGATAGTGGCTTGAGGCCAACCCTAGTAGAATCAATCAGCCCTAAAGAATGAGTACTTACCGGAGAGAACACATCCTGTGTGCCGTGAGACAGTTCCTTGCCTACACCCTCCGTTGTTTCCTCAAACCCGTTTTAGATGGTGAAGATGGTGGTCTAAGGTACCCTAAATAGTCTATTAGAGGTATATATATATGGATTAGGTGCAGACTTGTCTCAGTGTGTTGTTTTAAGCTTATGAAATCAAGAATATGATATTATGAACACATGTAAAGCAAATAAGATAGCTGAAAGAATTTGCGTTTGTCACATTAACATATGGGCTTGCTATGAAAGAAATGAATCATAAGGGCAAGGACAACTTGCCTACAAGATATGAAAAGAAGATTTGGGTGTGTTTGCCTACTTAACCATGAAATAAAATTCAAGCATATGGCAAATGTGAGCCTTAAGAGATCTATGCAATAAAGAATAGCACCATTCACTTATTGGGCATTAAGAGATTAGGGATTATAGATCTAAGCATGTGAATAAGATAAAGACTTGAAGCAAACTATGCATGCAAGAGATCTAGCTAGCTATTTATAATTAATAGGTAAACTAATGATTTATGTGTTGAATCAGATCTAGAACAATTATAGGATTAATCAATTAGATCATTAATCACATAATAAAACACCTATCCTTATCTTTTGGGGTATTCCTCTCCCAACTAGGTAGGCAATTAATTAAGTTTATACCTTGGTTTAAGACCTATAGAATTGAGAAAGCCAGAAAGAAACAAGAGAGACTGGAAAACAAACAAACAAAATAGGAAACAAACCACAAGCCAGAGCCCACGTCCCTAGGTCTAGAAGATTCCTTCTTCAAACCCCGTCCTACTTCCAAAGGCAAAAATGGAAAAAGACGAAATCAAGCTGGAATCTAAACTACCCCAAGACTCACACATGGGAGGCCAAGTACCACTTCTCCTCCCTATGAGCCACTAGGCAACAAGCATAAGAAGAGAAAAATGTACAGAAAGCCTAGGAAATTGACAAGGGAGGTTGAAATAGCTACCAATCCCTTTTAGGGGGTCTTTCAGTGTTGTGTGGATGCCCTTGGGTAGCCAAAATCCCTTCCCAACCAGATCTAAAACCTGCAAATCAGCAAGGTATCCCTTGCTGGAAATGCTACACAACCAAGCAAAGTGAAGAAAACTTTTTCTTTTTTGGGGCAAAAATTTTCCTTAAGAAAGATGTAGTAGAAATTTATATAAGTGACCTATCTTACTAAGTTAAGCTAGCTGGAAATGGTGAATGAACAACAATATAGAAGAAAAACAAGAGTGAGAAAAGCATGGAGTATAGATGTGTCTAAAGAGATCCTTCTTGCTTGTGGTGTTCCCAATGAAACTCTTGAAGCCAAACCTACAAAAACTTGAAGATGATGTGCATACAAGAGATAATATGACAGAGTTAACAAGGCGACACTTCAATCCTATCTAACATATAAAGATATATAGATCTACAAGAACATGCATTGATAAACCTACCCAAGTAACACTTTACCTAAGATCAATGTGTACAATCATCAAATAAATCGATACAAGTTTACCTCATTTTACTAAGAAGAACAAGAACATGCATTGCTCCTCTAGTTATCCTCAAAAGCTTCTCCTTTATTACTCCAAGAAAATAGATCTTGGAGAGAAATACTCCAAACCCTAAAAGGAGCATAGAGATGGAAGTAGTAGTGGAACAATGGGAGTGGGAAAATCAAGTAGCAACAATAAGCATGAGAGATATGGTGCAAAAAAGTGAGGGGAGGGTTCCTTTTATACTTGGAGGGGCAAACTCACCCCTCTTGGATCAATGCCAATTGTTAGCACCAAGCAAAGAGGAGATCCCAAGGGTAGGGTCACCATCTAGGGTTTGAAAACTAGATCTAGGGTGTAGAAATGATGAAAAATGTTGGGATCAAGAAGAAAGAGATTAATTAGGAGGCCTTGGGATTGATGCCAAGGAAGATGAAGGTTTTAAAAATTTAAAAAAATTATATGTGGAGTTTCTAGAAGAGTGAGGGCGTAACTCCTCTTGGAAGGTGCACCTCTTGGGATGAGGAAGAATGGAAGGTGAGAGATGAGGGAGAGGACGTTGGGATTGTTATCCCCGATATCTAAGATAGCCTAGGAGATCATGTCTCGAGGCCCACAGGTCCCCTATACATGGAATACGAAGAGCAGGATTGACTTGAGCATGGCCACAGAGGCTACCTTTTCTTCTTACATTGATTTGCCACTCCGTGATGTGACTTCCATCCTGCCATTTGGACTTGCATTGGAGGGACTCTTGCTCCATGAGGTGAATGGATTACGGTGAGACATGTGTCATATTTGATCGTTATAACTTTCTTATATGCATTAGGTTCCTTTCATTTCTGACCTTGGATATTACACTAATCCATGACCATTGTTGGGGTGATTGATGGAATTGATTTAGCAAGTTGATGTTCATGGGTTTTGGTTAGCCACCACCAAAGGGGGTTTACTGGAGCCATCGTCCATCCCACCATCTTTCATCATTTTATATATACTTACGCTCATCTATCCCATTCCCTAGTCCGACCATTGGGACGACCTTTGAGGGTTACTTTGTCTTATTGGGAAGAAGGGGCTAAAGGCCAGGGTAAGCGGTGGTAAAAGATAAAATCCATGGAAATAAAACCTAGAGATGCTTCGCCAGGGGATCCTCGAGAGGCAATAAAGAGCCTCTCGATAGAAAATAAAGGGACCCTAAGGAAAATAATGAAACAAGACCTAACCAAGGGATGGGAGGTCATGCAGACCCATTATGTTCATGGGTATCAAGCAGTATGACATTGTAGATCATCCTGGTCTGCATGGGAGCAGTGACCTTTGGTTGCATAGCCAAGGGAAGAGGGTCTCATCACGAGCCAGCCTTATCATTTACTAGCGAAGATACCGATTGGGTAATATTGTCATTTCTGGTCACCAAGCCAAGGCGGTGTCCTCTAGTCAAACCTTGAAACAAAAAAGAAATAAAGAGATAAAGGCAATGGGAGCTTGGAAAAATGCATCATGACAGGTTACAGCTCACGCCTCCTACAAGGCACCCTGAATAACTTACGCCTTGGTCTTCTTGTGTGTTGGACATCCCTAAAACCATATCACCTCATAAAGAACATGGCTTGGAGCCGTCTTAGGAAACTTTCCATCTCTTGTAGATATTAGCCCAATAGGTTATTCTATCGGTTTCCTTAGCTTTGTCCATAGTATATCACTGTGTAATATCTTTGAGCTCTTAGATGATATGTTAGGTTTATGCATTGTTGATAACTTTAATGATGAAATATGATTTACATTGCTAATATTATCTAGGTTGGTGGAAGGCCCATTGAGGGCGTAGTCTTTGATGTGTGGGACCATACCTGATGGACAGGTTCTAGAGGACCGGTACACATGGGAGATGATTAACTCAGACCTCCATAGAGATGAAGAGACTCTCATCAGATAGTTCTTTGGGATGGCGGAAGGGAAAAGGTTCGCGTCATGATGAGCCCTTGCATGAAGAAGGTGAAGGGCAGCCCTCACCCGGAGGACACTTTGGCAAGGATCGACCTAGGGGGATCACCCGTTGTAGATGAGATGATGGCTTTTAATGGACAGGGCCTTACCAGGGCAATTTGGGCCGTTTTTCTGGAGGATGTGAAAGCCCGATGTCTTGGATCGTTTGTACGTGTGGCTGCGGGGAGCCTAGAAGGAGCCAGCGTTTTTGCCACGGATCTTGATGATGCCCAAAAGGGCCAGCGATCTCCCTGGGAGGGCGGCGATCTCCTTTTAGCTCCTTACTTTGACATTTTAGCATTAATGTGACAAATAATGGAATATTGTTAGTCAGCCTTGTCATTTTTTTAATAACCTATTTTGTAATTAAAGGTCATTTGGATGATATAAGTAGAGGGCGTTGAGCCTCATTTTGACATAACACAACTTACTCTCTTGGAGAGATCTCTTCTTTAGTCGCTTATCTTGGATTATTGGCTCTTGGGTTGGTAGCTACACTTGGGAGGATTATCTTTAGCATGTGTATGGTGTTTTTATCATTGGAAGATTATTTACTAACTAGGGTTTGATCAGCTCATCATTGATTTGTAAGTGTTTTCTATCATGCAAAACTTCTTGATTGAATGGTTTTAGGTTAAAGATCTTACTTTTATGGTTACATTGTTATTATTATGCTGAATCATTTAAACCCTAGGGCAAGCACACAAGTAGGTCCTTGCTTCATGTCCCCATAATTAAAACTTGTTTAGCCATTTGACTTAGAAGAATATAGCCTAGCATTATACACTAGCCATTCTTTTTTTCTGGGTTAGATTTGAAACATAGATTGAAGAAGAAGGCGTCCTAGGCCTAATTGACTTTACACCTAGGGTTTGACTCTTAGGGTTTGAAAAGCCTTGGCTAACAACACTTTCAAATCCCTAGATTTATGTTTTAAAGCTAGCGATTTTGCCAAAGAGTTTTAAGGAAGAGGGAGGAGCATGAGGCCCTAGCTTAAGCTACACCCGGAGAATGAGCCTCCTTGGGAGTTTTGACTTTGTGGCCCCTACCATTGCAGCACTAAGCCCTAACCTTCCTGGTCATAAATTTAAATCCCCTTCACAAGCCTTTAGCCTTACTCCTTGACTCCATTTTACCCTAAGGCACTAGTCTAATAAATGCAACGTTGAGTCTTTGGTGTTAAACAATCTTTCAAACTTTCAAAATTGAAACCCTAACTAACCCTGGGCTTTTACTAACCTAACTTGTAAGCGCGTCATGCCTATTTTTGGTCTCTTGTTTGGTATAAAACAGTGGTTTGTCATCGCCCAGCAATTGGCATTGATGTGTAGATTATTTTCATTGGCCAATTTGCAAAAGCGTCCACTTCCTTGCCCACCAAAACTAACCTAGAAGAAGCTTGACGTCACCCTTAGTAGGCTTGACGCATCAACAATATATATGTGAGCATATTTGTGATATTTAATGCACTGGCTGATAAATCAAAGGGGATTGATATTGTACTTTGAATGCTCTATCATTTTGTATCTATTGAAGAAGTTATATAATAAGTCATAGCTATTGTACAATCATTGATTAGGTCAATAATTACATTTATATATATGCTCATGTGTATTTAATATTGATAGTCATTGATATTTAAAGTACTAACCACCGCTGCACATTTTAGTTTTATCATTTGCCTTGTCTCGCAAGCAGTTGCCTTTTTAGTGGAATTCCTTCTCTTTGACTATCCATTTGGCGGTAATATGTGAGAGAAAACTTACCTTAACCTTTGAGCCTTAACCCCTTTTTCCTTTTCCTTCAATACCCCAGATTACTGGGGACGTCGCCCTTGGGATTAGACACCCTAAAAAGAAAGAGCTCCACATCGAGGGTGTGATTGGGTGGGGAAGCTCACGATGCCTCATTTGACTCTCACCTTGCTTCAAGGCGCTAACCTATCCACACCACAAGTAGGCGATGTGGGGATGACTAGGGGAGATGTGAGGGCTAAGGGGAGTCGAACCACATGAGAAAGGCCCCCCCTACACATTCAAACAAAAGTTATAACGTTCCTCTACTAGGAAAAACGTCAATCCCCTAGGGAAGTAACCTTTTGATGAGGTGAAGGGAAAAAGGATTAGAAAGGGTTGGAAAAGGTTAGGGAGGGGTAATGTTATGCTTTAGGGGTCTCTCTCTAACCATTATTTCACCTTTTTCATCCTTTAAACTCCCATTTATTCATGAGAAAGGGCCCCCCTACACACTCAAACAAAAGTTATAACGTTCCTCTACTAGGAAAAACGTCAATCCCCCTAGGGGGGCGTAACCTTTTGATGAGGTGAAGGGAAAAAGGATTAGAAAGGGTTGGAAAAGGTTAGGAGGGTAATGTTATGCTTAGGGGGTCTCTCTCTAACCATTATTTCACCTTTTTCATCCTTTAAACTCATTATTACAATTTTACATTTGTGCCATGTTTGGACTTTAGCAATTAAAATTGTTGTTTTTGACTGACTGACACTTCGGGTGGACAAACCCATAGCAAAAGTTATCCAACTGAGCTGAAACTTGGTCCATGGATGTAGGGGTGCTATTCCATTTCTTTTGAGCACAAATACCCCTATCAAAAGTCCAAAGACCTAGTTTTTACAGTTATTGCTCAAAAATAATTAATTAATTAAATAATTAATCCTCCAAACTTAGGAAAAAATAATTAAAAAAAACTAATCTAGACTCGATGGAATTCCGCGAGACTTTCTAAGATGTCTTGCATGGTCATTTACAATGATTCCCTATAATAGTTACCAAAAGATAAGCTCACTAGAACATCGTTCACCACTTTGGAGGAATTATTGCAAGTGTGAGGGAAAAACTCAAGGGAAATCAAGAGGGCTGGAAAGTCCAATTGATAACCTAAGGATAAAAAACCCTCGGTGAAAGGAACTCTCCCAGTGAACCGATCCCAAGGTAACTGACCTAGACATGACTCATGCAGACCTATTACATTATTAACCCACGCAGGGGTGTGGAAATTCCAATTACAAGAAGAAGTGTTGGGGTCAAACATGCCCTGTAGAACCAAAGTCTTCGACAAATTTGCATCTGATGATGCATCTCTTCATGGCACATGGAGTTGACCACCTATGTTGGAGAGGCGGTCAACAAGGGTTTTAACCACATAAACACTAATGTACTGATCTTTGATTTGTGTGTGTGAGTGGTTATCTTAAGGTGTTTAACTTGTGTGTGGATATATTCTATTTTTCGAACAATCTTGAGGCTGAATATAACTTGGTCAATCTTTCATTTGTTAAGTGAATATTGTCCATTCAAATTTTGGGAATTCTCTATAGAAGTTGGAGCAATGCTATTGAAATCTACTTTGATTCCTTTGGATTTGGAATCATGTGAATGAACACCAACATCTATGTAAGGAGTGGGTCTTTCATCCTTTGTCTATTCCATTTTTGTAGAATCTCAATGGTAGTATGATTAGTGCTATTGAAGTTTACTGTGATTCCTTTGAAATCATGTGCTGGAACACCTGAATGTATGCAAATAGTGGATTTTTCATCCCATGTTTGATTATAATGAACATCTTTTGTCTGGGGTGAATATCAAACCCTTTCATATTAGCAATATAAGGATGTGAAAGAAGTCTTTCCTTGAACTCCCTGTTATACATTGGAATGCAAGCAATAGGGAAATATATTGAAGAAGTGGTTCAACACATCTGATTGCCTGATGTGTGAAGTCCTGTATATATATATGTGTGTGTGTGTGTGTGTGTGTACGGATAAATCCTTTGGCATGTTGTACTCATAGTTTGTCATTGTGTAAGTCGAGACATTCTACATTTAAAAAAAACCATCTCCTCCTGTGCATGCTGAGGTGGAAGAAATTCATAAATATCATTCAAATCAAACTCAAGTTTAACTCTTTATAAAAAATGAATGAGAAAAGAAGTGATACTCGAAGATTTAATCTTCAAGAAGTCTGTATATTTTCCAGTCAAGTTATCTCATTGTGGATGGATTTTCCAAGAGAGAACTAGATGGCAATTAGTACATGAAGCATGTGTTTATTTGTCTATTTGTCTATTTGTCCTTGTCCTATCATATCAGACAATGCCCTTTTTAGACTTGGTTCAAGACATATGTTTTTCTCCATTTTAAATTGAAGCATAGATTAAAATGTTTGACTAGATCAAGGCTGCCACTCCATCCTTATCATGCAAAATAACATTTTGAAATGCATAGAATGGTACGGAGAAGGGCACTACAGTAATAATGAATATCTCTCATAAATCCTAAACTCCCTTATAGACTTTATTTCATGTACCTTGAACATAATTTTGGTAAGTTCTCTCTGCATTTTAAAATGAAATATGTTGAGCTTCTTATTTCAATGAAAGTGAGCTAGCTAAGTTCACATGCGTAGAAGTACTTTTGAGCTTTTCATTGTACCATGCCACTTTCTTGTGACTAAACACCATTTAACAAATCATTTTTCTATCAGTTCCAACCAAACTCAGATGGTAAACCAAATGCTCCCTCGGCTTCACAAATTAATATGATTGGTAACATGAAATACTTTTAACTAGCTTGCTAATGCAATAGATTTTTCAAATACAAGGCTCTACACATGCAGTTTTACTTTGGTGCAGTATACTTTAACGTGTTTCTAGGGTATTGTATTTTAACATTGTCAAAACTAGTGAAAGTATTATCCACAAATAGATAATTCACGTGTCCCCGTTCCTTTTTTTCCCTCTGAGTATATGATTGGAATATGTTTCTTAGTCTCGCCAAATATTTCCAGGATTAATTTTTCTGAAAACGTCATTTATATCTTAACTACTTCATGTTGGCATTGAAATATCTCCACTATTTATTAAACAAGACCAAGCACAAGGATTTACACATTTAATTTACTTCGAAATGTTTTGGGTGTATTGTAAAAAGTATAATGGATATTGCTAATAGAGTATGAACTATGGAAAGTATTATTTATAAAGAGATAATTTACATTTGACTTCAATTATTCCTGCTGAGAATCTGATTGAATATTTTCCTTAGTCTCACCAAATATATTTGTTTGTTGTAGTACTATCTAAAAGCAAGATTCCACTTTGAGAAGGATCAATATGCAGATCTGTTGCTTATTGCAGGGGTTGCCGGTGCAGTGTCACAGGTACTGTTCACAATAAGACCTTTTAGGGTCCACAAAAGCTTTTTTTTATTACCAAATGGCACAAGCAAGAACTCCTCATTTTTAGGAAACCTGCTGTTAGTTTTCTTCCTCCATGTAACACGTGCAGGAACCTTATATAGGAAACTGACATTTACAATGCCGGTTTCAGTTGCTCATATTGCCGTTCTTGGCACATCATCTTGGAGAGCACAAGCTCCTATGCATAGGGTTGTTTGCCGGCTTTGCACATGTATGTAAAATTTCTACACATTTTTGTCCAACTTTTGTTTCTTACTGCATATTTCATTATTAGTTTCTGCTAAGTCATATTCAAATATTTGGAAATTTATTGTGATTTGCAAACTGCTGCAGATTTTGTTATATGGCATTGCATGGTCCTCGTGGGTAATCTCTCTCTCTCTCTCTCTCTCAGAGTTTCTTAGCCACACACCTTACACACATGATATTTATGCATGCATGCTTTTCGGAAAATGGAGAATATAATTTGGAAAACAAGGGAGAACATGTGATGCATACAGAAGAGAGAACAAGTAACATTTGTGAAATGAAGTCTCACTAGTTCATTGTTCTATATGTAATAGACTAATAATCTATGTTGCTTCAGAGAATTTCTTTTCTGTCAACAATGGACAAGGCGACATGGGGAAACATTGCTATTTTGTTGGGGGCATTCCTCCCTCCATCTCGGGGATGGGCAGGGTGTCTTGAACATTCCTTGACAGTCCTAGGAACACCAAGGACTATTGACCTATTTATTTATTTTGTCAATTAGAAAATCAGTATTGGTCTTTTATGGAATCATGAATTGTGTATATTACATGTGGAATTGTTCAATATGATCATATATATATCTATTTAACAATTTCAATGTTTTAGACTTTTAAGTATTTATTGTTTATTTTTTCTGTAAGTTTTATATATTTTATGGCCATCCCCTATGTCGGCCCTTGAGATTTGGCCCCTTCCCCTCAATGTTGGGGACTCATCTCGGTGTCCCTATAATGCGGTTCAATCTTGGCATTTCTGTATATAGTCATATTTTTTTTTTTTATAAGAGAACTTTCAACAAGTAGGTATGAAACATGTTAAGAATGTCTTTGTTAAGAATGTGATTCGATGGTGCAATTTTCATGGAATTGCACCAATTTTAGACAAAATAAAGAATGCGTTTGTAAATAAAAAATATTGCATTTTTCAAACATATTGCACAGATTTCAATATAAACCAAGAGACACAATCAAAGCCAAAAATTGTTTCCACTCTTCAAAGGCGAACTGTACACCTTGGATATTGTATGTTCCATGATAATCATGGGGTGTAGACATCATGGGTCCCTTCAACTTAATCAACATTTTGAAGTTGGTTGTTTACCTTTTCCATCGTAAAATTTCTGTGAAGTTCTGATTTTAGCCCTCTCTAATCATCCTTGTAATATCTTCCACCAATTTATCTCGTGCCTTTCTCAATTCAATTCTAGTTCCCTCAGTAATTCCTTAGCAAACTCTTTCATTGCTTTCCTTTTTTCTTCTTCTACAACCAACTCCATGCCATTTCTAATTACTATTCTCTTATTCATGTTAACGTTTCTTCTTGGGATTAGACATTAATGGAAAAAGGTTATATTTCTATCTCCTTCCCCCAATTGGTTCTCACTAGACTTTGGCTTATAGTAGTTCTTCCTCAAACAGGTCAGATCTAAATTTGATGGTTTCCTTCTCCCTTAGGTTCCTCTCCTAATTATTTCCTTTATTATTTACTGTTGAATGTTGACAAGCCCTCTTCCAGATTATCTTTTTCTCTTAATATATCTTTCAAGACATCGTCTCAGAAATTCAATTTTTCTTCTTAACTTCCACTTCTTATGCAGTTTGTACATTTTATTTTCTTTCTAGGATCACCTTCCTCTTAGGCTTTGATATTCTTAATAAAATTTGGGTGGGTTAACCACATACATTGGAATCAAAAGGGGAAGAGTTTATGGGTGGAGCTGAAACTCTCAATTCTGAATTTTTAGGCTAATGATATGAGTAGGCCCTCAACAAATTTCTAAGCTCTATTCATGAATCTTGAACATATGCCTCCTTGATTCAAAAATTAGTCCAATCTATCTACTATTAGGGACTTTCCTACCCTTGTATTTTTCCATCATATTTTCCTATCAGACCCTTTCATCTCTTTCTACTATTATGAGTGTATTTTTCTTCCTTTTAGTGCACTTCTCATTGGTTGAAGGTTGATCCCGTTTTTCTCTCTCAACTTTGTAACACCATAACCCCCTTGAATAATACAATTTTATTCTGTAATGTCCCCCACCTCTTGATGAAGAGGTTTGGAAGACTTAGTGGTCTAGGTGTCCCCACTAGGCCATAGTCTCACACTGAGGGGAAGGGTCAACCAAACTAAGGTTATATTCTTAAGTTGACTTGATAAAAAGGTGA
>SNQJ01S0109279.1:0-23377 GCA_010110895.2 Picea sitchensis
CCATCTAAAGTATCCATGTGATTGGGTCCTTGCCATCGAACTTCCTCATATCAATCTTAGGAACGTGGTTGGTCTTCAAGCCAAAGTTGGAGTTTCTACATTCTTGATTCACCTTTCTTGTGTCCTCATCATGAATTTCATGGGATGCATTTTCACTTTCACGTGTCTTCTCTGTTACGAAATTTTTCAATACTTCAATGATCTCCCCTTTTAAACCATCCATCTTAGTATCCAACTTAGCTTCCATTGAAGCCATCTTCTTGTGTAGTTCATTTATGTCCCTACGCATTTCTTCACCTTCATCAAGAGTCCAAGTAGGATTTTTTGGAGGTTATTTGGTGTAGAAGGTCCCTTTTTTGGTGGCATGTTGGCCAAGTATCACTTTAGAACCTTGATTTTGAGGTGGTTCTGCTAGACAATATTACTTCTACTGTATCTCCCAAGTTTCGGCCTTTCTGGGTATGAAAATTTCTTGTATGTAGTTTTCTGATATTTCTTCTCTGCAATGCCATAGGTCTAATCAAAATTGGATGTGCCAAGTAGAATTTACAGTAACTTCCCCAGAACTTGCCAATTTTTGGCCTTTCCAAGATATATCACTTGTATAGCGTGCCCCTCACAAAATAATTGATATAAAATTATGAAACTCGCACCAGAAATACTACAGACTGTCCACGATCCAATGAAACCATTCCCACTCAATTTTGATACTCTAGAAAGAAGTTATGATTGTTTTACCTGGAACACCTTCTTGAGACTAGTCAATAGGACTAGTCAGAAACCTTATCTTACACAGGGTGTATATACAAATTTAGGATGACCCATAAGCTAAAATGTTTACCACAGATACCTTACTTATTTATGTAAATAGCCTCCAGAGTTCAGGGTCTGAAACATTACATAAAAGTTTTTATAGCGAAAATTCCACAATGACTCAGTTCATGATAATTCCAGAAACCTATCTTGTACAGGCTATATCTCCAAAAGTATAAGGCCTCAGGAGCTTAATTTTGAAAACAATGTACCTTGATTTGTCTAATAAATAACTTCCAAGCCGTTCCTTCTGAAATGTTGTAGAAATTTTTTTATAGAGAAAATACCAAGGTGTCTCAAATGTAGCAGCAAAACCCCAAGACCTTGAGCTCTGATACCATATGTTAAGAACCAAATATCAATATAGTATAGATAAACTTCAGAAAAAGTACTCAATGCCTTGAAAAAGAGATAATTTCAGATAATAAGCCTCTTCGAGGGGGCAACCTTCTTTTACCCCACTTAAATGTTCAAGTACAAGATGATTCGAAATGAAAATGTCTACTTGGTATATATAGCAGACTAGGAGGTATAATTACAACTAATGGCCTAAAGAAGACATAAATAAAATAACAATACTAATATAATATGCCCTAATTAAGGGGTAATGAGCCAATATTAGGGCTTAACACACACGATAAATACGGATAAAATATTCGTTGATAACACTTATTGTACAATCTAGGTGGTTACATGAATTCATCGATATAACTCTCAAGAACAAGTACTCAAAAGAGGAGGCTTTTGTTATACGTATATTTCCCACCATATGCCTTGCAAGAAGGTTATTATATGTTATGAGGATGAAATTACATAATTGAGCAAAAATATGATAATTATTTCACAAGGAAATAATTCTTTGATCATGATGTCATAATTATGAAGTAACAATTATTTCATGATTGAGCATGGAACTTAGCAAAAAAATCATAATTGAAAAMAAAWCTCATRATGGSYTGGAAAAATTATACAACTAAGAATKKAACTTRTVCRTGAGTTGTTGTTACATAGTGCACATGCCATGAAGCCTATCTATAACTTGTAATTTCTTAGTTCACATGCCATGAATCCTATTCCATGTTGTGACTCTTGTGTTGAACTGTGTGCATGAATGGGATTTCTCACACCACATTGGTTACTTTTCCAACCACTCTATAGTAATTCCATTGGAAACCACCTTGGGATTTATGAGTGGTTTGTGGAGGCATGACCATTGGTTCTTAAAACTACCATTCACCCACAAAAATCCATGTGGTGGTTCCGTGTGTCCAAGTTGGTCTTTCGATTTTTGAGCCCCATTAACCCTTCAAACATCTTGTATCTTTTTCTCGAAATTGTATGCACATTGTTGATCATCACATCGCATCACCTTTGTCATTCCTTAGATTTACTTCGAACTTGGCAATTGAGTTCATTGGGACCAATATATTAATCTTGCCAACTATTGAAGTGATTAGATGGTACTATGTGCTAATAATCACAAATCATGAATAATATTTCTGGAAAAAAAGTCTTAATTTGTCCATGAGATCATCTGCATCAACTTTATTCATGAAATTTTCAATATGGCTACAATCGTTGCAATCTCAAACTCGTTCCTAAGAAAATCCTAATATTTAACAAAACATTTAAAAATGATTTGAAGGAAAATTCATCACCCCACACAAAATATTTAACAATGATTTGAGAGAAAATTGTCATTTTGAACACAAATTTTTTTTTCCTTAAAGTGTTCTTCAACAGTCACCTAAATCTATAGATTATTGATTTAATTATGAAGTTGGCTAATATTCTTGTATAAAAGGCTTAAAAATGGGATATGTCATTTTTAAAGAGCTATATAAAAAGGCTTAAAATGAGATATGTCATTTTAAGAGCTAAGGCTACACACATCCTTAAAGGATACGAACAAAGACATGTGATTTTTCAGTCAGTGATATCTCATTAAAGTGTTCTGAGGTGTCAAAATGTTGGTGTCTTAATGTTAGGCACACTTTCTTGTATACCGATTTGATCCAAGTGTATACACAACATCTTTAGTTGTTCTATATGTTTTTTGTTTTATTTTACATGAAATTTGGTGAGAATCTCTTGGATTTCTAGATTTGAGTTGTTAATTCTATATAATCAGAATGCTTTTCAGTAGACTAAATCCATTTCTAAATTAAAATCTGATTTAAACAACAAAATTTAATTTTATAGAGACTCAATATTATTGCAAAGAATACCAAAAATATGAATCGTCTTTGAGGTAGTTACATAATGGGTAGTTGCGATACATAAATTAATCATCGATCTATGTCATTCTCATGAGGTTGCACTTTGCATGATTGATCTATTATTATTATAAATATCTTTCCTCTTTATATATTATTTAGTATTTATTTATAAAATCTCTTTCCTCTTTGGTATATTATAATTATATTATTTATTTATATAAATCTCTTTCCTCATCATTTTTTAAATAATTTCATTGTTGAAAATTCGGCGAGAAAATGGCTCAGAGCATTTAATTCTCTTCAAGTTGTCATGTACATAGCTGGATGTAAAGTAAATTTATATCTCACTGTGTGTACACTCCAATAACTTCATTTATTACAGTCATCTCCCTAGTTATTCCGTGTTGTTAATTTAGTATAGGATCAAGGTTAATGATAAGTGTGCAATTATTACGCCGAAATGCCTACACCTATTGGAAATGGGCACATTTAGTCATATTTTAACCTTAAATATTAATCTTATGGATAACAATTGAAGATGTTGGCATGTTCTTAGTCATCCTCCCAATCAATGAATGTGATTTCTTGTTCATAACTTTCTTTCATTTATGAATAGATAGGTTAACATGTTTACTTTTTCACATTTACTAATCATATTAAGAAATTCTTGTAAAGGCCATACTATTTCCACGTTAATATGATTAACAAGGATTAATAGATATGCAAAATTTTATTGTATGTTTAGATGATTAGCGGGGCACTACCTCAAGCAGTTGAGTTTATAAGCATTGGGATGTGAGCAGTGGCCATGTTGGCTTCGTTAATTTAAAAGTAAATAAAAATTAGTATATGGATCCATCTCTTTTCTGGCGTTTCATGTTATAGTCATATTTAGTTAATGCGAGATGCCTGGATTTTCATATTTCACCTTTTTGAAATTAGTTCTTTACTTAACTTGCTAGATACTCAAATTGCCCATAATCAATGACCTCTACTGGCCATGTTGGGATGGCCTTTCGATTTTAACAGTTTCGTCATACAATAGAAACTGTGTGAGAAAAATCGATTTATTTCACTATCCATCATTTACAGTAGACATTAACATTTGTGATTCGTTTCACTATCCATCAGTTACAGTAGAAATTAACATTTGTGATTCGTTTCGCTATCCATATCCATGTGTGTAGACAGATCACATGCATTGTCCCAACGTCGCAATGCAACAAACATTTCCCAACATTGCATTATGGCGACCATTTCCCAACGTCTGAAAAGTAAAATATGGTTCTACAATTTGTCAAGTGTTTTCTGAGATAGCATTGGAATGATTTATTACCAATGTTGATTTTTGATGAAATATTCTCAACGTCGCCAATGAGCGAACTTTTTAACATCACAATGTGACAAACATTTCCCAACATTTTATTGTGACTACCATTTCCCAACATCACAAAAGTAAAAGATGATTTTTACAATGTGTTGAGTGTTTCATGAAATCATGTTCTCATGAATAATTCCCAACATTTAAATTTCATTGGGATGAAATGTTTAGCGTTTCAATGTGATGAACATTTCCTAACATTACAATGTAACGAACATTTCTCAACGTCACAATGTGATGAAAATTTCTCTACATGCATAATGTGACAAGCATTTACTAGCATCATAATGTAATGAACATTTCCTAACATTCGCAATGTCACGAACATTTCCCAACGTACTATTCTAGCGAACATATCCCAACATCTCAATGTGATGAGAATTCAACATTGTCATTATGACAAACATTTCCCAATGTTGCAATGTCATGAGCGTTTACTAATTTTGCACTGTAATGACCATTTCCCAACGGCATCTCAATGTTTGAAAATTTCTCAACATTGCAATGTGGCGAACATTTCCCAGCGTGTAAGGTGGCGAAGACATTTCCCAATGTCGTAATGTGATGAATTTCCCAATGATGCGCCAATGTGACAAACATTCCCAATTATGGCCATGATGGTATTTCCCAATGTTTCAATGTGATGAATATTTCTCAACGTCATAATATCAGAACATTTCGTGACATCACAATGTGAGGATTATTTCCCAACATTACAGTCTTGAACATTTAGCGTCGCGGAATTGATGAATATTTCAATATCACAATGTGACCGAACATTTCTAACATCGCAATGTGGCCGAACATTCTAGCGTCAGCCACATTTCACGACCAGACATTTCCCAACATCATAATGTGACTAGCATTTCTTAATGTCACATTGTGATGAACATTCTCAATGTCACAATATCTGAAACGTTTCCCAATGTCGTCTTGTCATAAACATTTCCCCAATATCCGCAATGTCAGGAACATTTTTCAATGTTGCATTATGATAAAGATCTCTCAATATCACATGAACATATATTTTCCCATTGTCATAAACATTTCCAATTGTTGCAATGAGACGAAATATCTCCCAACATCACATTATCCGCGAACATTTCAATACGCACACGCACACACACACCCATAGTCATGGGCATGATTTTTTGTGATCTTCTATGATTAAAGTCAACCATACAGGTCATAATCATGGTCAACCTTGAGTATCATGGTGTGTCATGGTCATGGTTAATATTTTGTATGTGTGTAATAATGTATTATTAATGTGTTTTACTTTATCACTTTAATGTAATATTATTAAAACTTTAATACCTTTTAATATTTTAGTGCTTTATTAATGTGTTAGTTAATAATATTTTATTAACTTATTAATACTTTGAAATGACATTTTCTTGCTATATTTATGAGAATTGAACTTGGGTGGGAAGGATAACAATCATTCATGGCAACCATCCAAGCTAAAATCAATTGGCATTAATATATTATTTATTGATGCATTAAATTAATACATGTATTAATACTCTAGCAACATATTATTTTATTAATATATAAATATAATGTTATAAATGTGTTATATATTATAATGATTTATAAATGCATTAGTATAATGTATTAATACTTTATTAATATATCATTACTTTATTAATGTATTATTATTTTACTAATGTATTACTTTATTAATGTTTAATGTATAAATACTTTGGCAATATATTGGTATTAATGTATAAATATATTAATTATAATATACTTAATCATTATTATAATGGGTTAATATGGGTATAAGATGGGATCCTAAGGAAAATTGTTTACAGGCATTTTAGTGTCACAAAGGTGACACATACTTTCATCCCATGGCGTTTTAGGAATTGACCAATGCACCTAGTTCACTATGGAGCTCATGGTGTTCTTATCTTAGTGATGCTTATTTTTTCTTTACACTTGAAAAACAAATAGATAATTTTTGATCATACGGATTAGGGTTGATTACATCATAATACCTTAATTTTTTTTCAGGTCTAACTCTTTATCACACCCATTTTCTCCTTAAATTTTGATTTGACATTTTTTAATAGTATCTTTATTATGCAAAATGGTTTCTTCATGATTCCCCAATAGTTTAGCCAAAGCCGTCTTTATGCCATCCTGGCTTGAGTTGGTAGGTGGTTATATGACGATTTTGAAGCAATTTTAGGTAGGCTCTTGTAGGTCATGTTGTTTAACTTGTTCCAGGGGCCAACATAAAGTGTTTCACACCAACATGACCAGGATCCTCAAAACTTGGTCAGGGCCAAAAATAGGTGAACATGACCAAGGATCCTCTCAAAACTTGGTCAAGGGGCCAACATAAAGTGTTCCAGGACCAAGAAGCGGTATAGCTAACGCCCTCCCGAGGACAACTTGTTTATGGTCAAAAAGAAAATGAAATACGAGTTTATTAGCATGAATTTGGGTATTATTTTTCCTAAAGGGGATCAAGTGTTTTTCACATGCAACCTTATAAAAAAATCACTAAAAGATAAAGTTTCCTAGAAGCTAGATCCCAAGTTCTATGGTCCCTATTAGATCATACATTGCATTGGACATGTGGCCTACATGTTGGCTCTCCTACCCCACTCCAAGTATTTCCTATGTTATTTCAATTCTTATTTAAATTGCAACCTTTAAATACCACTTTTTAATTAATTAAGCCATTTTTTAACAAAATTGTGGGAAATTGAGATGCTTGATATAAGAATCTTAATTAGTGGAATGGAGAAATCATTTTAAGAATAATTTTTGTATCATTCATGGACGGAATATTTAGGCACACATGGTATTCCCACTTCATTGTCTCAGGACTAAGACCCACATTTAAATTTTGATAAGCTATTTAAACTTCTTTGGGGTAGTTTTTTTTCCATGACACAAAAGATGTGTTATTAATGATGATTCCTTTAAATTATGGCACCAGAGACTAGGTCATATCTCCATAGAAAGAATTAAAAGATTGGTAAATGAAGGGGTACTTAATACTCCGGATTTTACTGATTTTGAGACTTTTGTGGATTGCATAAAAGGAAAGTAGGCCAACAGGTCAAAGAAAGGTGCAAATAGGAGTTCGGACATATTAGAGATCATACATACTGATATATGTAGTCCGGACATGGACTCACATGGTCAGATATACTTCATCTCTTTTATAGATGATTACTCACGATATATGTATCTCTACATCTTCATAATAAGAGCGAAGCATTAGATGCCTTTAAAATCTTTAAGGTTGAAGTAGAGAAACAATGCGGCAAACAAATTAAGATCGTGAGATCAGATAGATGAGGTGGAGAATATTATGGTAGATACATAGAGATGGACAAGCACCTGGGCCATTCATAAAATTTCTTCAAGAGCATGGGATTGTTGCCAATACACCATGCACAGTTCCTTGCGACCCGAGAATGGTGTAAGCGGAAAAGCCAAGAACATTATTGGACATGGTCGCGGGTATGCTTAGCGACTCCAATATTCCTAAATCCTGTGGATTGAAGCACTTAAGATGGCAGTGTATATATTAAATCGAGTTCCAACCAAGGTTGTTCGTAAAACACCATTTGAATTATGGAAAGGTTAGAAACGGAGTTTGCGACATATGCGCGTTTGGGGATGCCTGTTTGAAGTGAGAATATATAATCCATAAGAGAAGAAGCTGGACCCAAGGACCATGAGTGGGTATTTCATTGGATGGACCCAAGGACCATTAGTGGGTATTTCATTGGATATGCTGAAATGTCTAAAGGTTACAGATTTTATTGTCCATCTCATAGCACTAGGATTGTGGAATCAAGAAATGCAAAGTTTCTTGAAAATGACTTGAACAATGGGGGAAATCAAACCAAGAACATAGTTTCTAAGAAGGATCATTCAAAATCTCAACCTTCCACCCCAAGTGATAGATTGTTTATTTTTCACAACACCCATCAAGTACAAACTGGTGTCGAACAACCAATTGTTGAAGTTCCACAGGTTGCTGATGGCAATTCAGTAGATCAGGTATTTCAAGAGTTTCCAAGAACTTTTGAACAATGCGTTGAACCACATACTTCTCAGGAATATGGTGGTACAACATTAAGAAGATATAATAGACCAAAGAGATCAACAATTCCTGATGATTATGTTGTGTATTTGCAAGAATTTGACTATAACATTGGAGCTGAAAATGATCCCGAGTCCTTTTCACAAGCCATGAGTTGCAAAGAATCATAATTATGGTCGATGCCATGAAGGAAGAGATGAATTCTATAAAGAGTAATGAAGTTTGGGATCTGGTTGAGTTGCCTAATGGTGCAAAATCCATTGGATGTAAATGAGTCTTTAAGACAAAGAAAGACTCATTGGGCAACATTGAGAGATACAAGGCAAGACTTGTTGCTAAAGGATTCACTTAGAAAGAAGGAATCAACTACACAGAGACTTTATCTCTTGTATCTAAGAAAGATTCCTTGCGTGTAATTATGGAATTAGTAGCCCATTTCGACTTGGAGTTGCAACAAATGGATGTGAAAACGACATTTCTCAATGGAGATCTAGAGGAGGAGGTTTACATGAAACAACCCGAAGGATTCCCCTCTAGTGATGGTGAGCAATTGGTTTGCAAACTCAAGAAATCCTTATACGGTTTAAAACAAGCATCCCACCAATGGTATTTGAAATTCCATAATGTAATTTCTTCTTTCGGTTTTGTAGAAAACATTATGGATCAATGTATATACCTGAAAGTTAGTGGGAGTAAAATTTGTTTTCTTGTTTTATATGTGGATGACATTTTGCTAGCAACCAATGATAAGGGTTTGTTGTATGAGGTGAAACAATTCCTCTCTAAAAATTTCAATATGAAGGATATGGGTGAGGCATCTTATGTCATTGGCATTAAGATCCATAGAGACAGATTTCGAGCAATCTTGGGTCTGTCTCAGGAAACCTATATTAATAAAATTTTAGAGATATTTCGGATGAAGGATTGTTCACCAAGTATAGCTCCCATTGTGAAGGGTGATAGGTTCAATTTGAGCCAATGCTCGAAGAATGATTTTGAAAGGGAACGAATGAAGAACATTCCATATGCTTCTGCTGTCGGAAGCCTAATGTATGCTCAGGTCTGCACAAGACCCGACATTTCATTTGTTGTGGGAATGTTGGGATGATATCAGAGTAATCCAGGTATAGAACACTGGAGAGATGCAAAGAAAGTAATGAGGTACCTTCAAGGAACCAAAAACTACATGCTTATGTATATACAGACGAACAATTTGGAAGTAATTGGCTACTTATATTCTGACTTTGCTGGATGTGTTGATTCACGAAAATCAACATTGGGATACACTTTTATGATGGTCGTGTTGGAAGCCAATTCGTATTTTTATCTTATCCTTATAATCTTCCTACACCAGTGTTTTGCAACCTTTGATTTTCATCGCAATCTTCAGAATGAAACAACACTAATATTTTTGCGCAATTTGCACACCTGTCTTTGTCCTCGTTTTCATGACTGCAAGCGTGAAAACTTTAATTTCGAAGTCACATTAAAATCATCATTGGATTATTATGGTCACTCTTGTCTATGTGTTCATTGCATTTCCAATTTAATTATAGTCGCACAGTTGGCAAGGCTCCAAGATCTTTACTCATTTGGCATTCTTTAATTATTAATATGACTTCGTTTTTACAAGACTGTGATGATATCCTTATGATCGAGTTTTTGATACATTGGTCTTTCATCCATTTTATTGACACATTGGTTTCATGAAAACACATTCATGTTGTGGTTAAACCCTTGGTATAATCATTTCATACAAACACATATGTGATATGATCGGACAATTGGTGTTGATTTCGAATCATTGTTTGGTTTTAAAACTATGCTAAAACTATTTCTTGCGCAAATGTTTGGTCGACTTACCATAATTTTAGTTGATTGTTTGAATGGCATGTTTTTTGACATACACTTTAATGATTTGAATCGCTATATGCATCGTCGGTTGTACTATGGGAAATGACTGTTTTGCATGGGCTGAGCTAGCTCCACCACCCTCGCACATTCAGGCATTAATGCCTTCCCTCTAACCCGAGTCACCTCTGTTAGTTTTTGGGTAAGCCTGTGAGATTTTTAATCCCGCGAATGCCCTGTTGAAACCCTTGCCCATTCATTATGTTCACCGAGTGCCTCTGTTCATGGCACCTGTGGTGCGTATAGAGCCAAATGGTAGTCAAACTCTGTTGCTATTCGATGATGCCCACAAAGATTTAGAAAACAGTGGTTGGCTTGTGTTTATACAGAGGTTCGAGGGTTTCAACCTTTCGGTTGTCCAACAATTCGCCCTCACCTTTGATGGGTGTAGGGATAAAGTCAGAGATATACAACTCGAGATCAATGAGGAATTCATGAGTTCAGCTACAGGATTACCAGCTTCAGGGCAACATTGGTTTAAAAAATCCAAGGTAGACGAGGTGCAATGGCCTCTCTTTTTCACGTCAAGAAAAATTGTTTTCTGTGATAAAGGTATGCCCATCACTACCCTCAAACCCAAGTGGCATGATCTTTTGGTAATTATTAAATAGTTTGTGACCTGTGAAGGTCGATATGGCCTGGTGTTCTTGTATCACCTCCGGTTATTGATGAATTTTATAGGCTATCCATTGAACATGCCACATTACTTCTTGCGCAGTCTTTACAATATGTCTAAAAGATTCAAGCGTGAGAAGGCTGATAGCAACCTTTTTCATCACGACTTGATTAAACTCATTATCGTCCACCATTTGAGCCTTCATGGTAATAATTGGCAGGCCGTCCTATCTAGGAATGGCTTTGCCACCCCCGAGTCTTCCCAAGTGGACAAGGATGTGGTTAATAAAACTCTGTTTGGACCAGCCGTGCCACTTCATATCCTTCTACCCCCTGTCAAACCCTCGGATTGCCCTGACATTGACCTACCTGATAGCATAGCCAACCCCTGCACTAAAGACAAGACTGAGGCCGAAAAGAATCCTGTGAGGAAGAAAGGTAGAGGTGACATTGCTATCAACAGTAAGTGGAAGAAACATGATCGATGGATATCAAGATGTGCCAGGAACAAACCCAAGCCAAATGTTGATCAGAAGCCAATCGTGCTGAGCGAGGACTCGGACTCCGATATTGAGCGTTTCCTAGCCAAGGAATATCCCTATTCCCATGGCCTATGCTCTAAGGAACCCTATGATTGTGTTTCTAACTTACGTCTGTTCCTCAAAAACGACCCTAACTACCCGGGAATCAAGCTGCATAAGGAAACCCCTGGTAATTTGAACAAACCCTCACCTGTGATATCAAAGCCCGAGCAATCGTCATGTATCCAATGTAATTCCTGGCTTGAACGCTATTATACCGGCGTTCCCCTGTTGCAATCAAAGATCCAATCGTTAGAGGAACGGGTGACAGTGTTGGCGAAGGAGAACAACAAGCTACAAGCCAATGAGAAGAAACAAAAAACCACTGGTTCGATTGTCTTCAGGAATGTCGAAGCAGCAACAGCCTTTGTAAATTCAAAATTATCATGACCAAGTTGCCCAGGTATGTGTTTGGACATCCAGTTTGCTTTGTGAGTTTGCTTGAATTAATATAATCGATTGGATTTGCTTTCAATTGGTTCTATTCGTTTTAAAACATTCAAAAATCTTTCAGTTATAGTTTGATCATCAAAAACGATTTTGTTGTAGATCCTTTACAGTAGATTCGTTTTGCTAAACTCAAATATAGCTATGATTTGGTTATGCGATTTTGTTGTTCTCAGCTTAGTATATGTGATTGAGTTGTTTTTTATTCTGTTTGGTTTGCTTTGAAACAAGTCTGTTTCGTTTTAATAAATATTCGCGTTTGGATTGCATTCGATCTGTACAAAGAATTTATTTGCTAAAATCATGTAGCTGTGTGGTGATTGATACGATTTTGGATAATGACTGTATCGGCCCCAAACTATTTCGATTCGTTCCTGTGTGATTTGATTTGCAAACGATTGTTGAGTGCTATGATTAGTATGATCGTTTGTATATGTTTGATATGGTTTTATTAATTTGAAAAACGATCCTGTTGATTTCGTTTTGATTCAAAAAATGATTTTGTTAATGGTTGAGGCAACATGATTTGTTTAACCGGTTATGGTTTGTGCCAATCGAATTTGGTTCATGAAAATGATTTCATTACTGTCGAATTATCTAAGCGATTCTGTTTACCCTGAATTGGTAATAACAAATGTTGGACAGGGTGTATGTATCTCTGTTTCCATTCGTTTGACCACGATTTCGTCTGTTTCGATTTACATACAAGTTTTGGTTTGTTGTGGTATCAATGATTCACTCTATTTGGAATTAGTGATTAATGATTTGGTTTAATGAATCGAATATAATTTTGTTAAGCTTTGGATTGATTTTAAAACGATTATGTGCTAAAATTAGACCAGCTACAGAATCGCAAGATTCTGTAGCTCGTCTTAAAAATTAGATTTTGTTAATTCTATCAATAAAACATCATCTAAACTTCTGAATTCTTGTCTCTTTACAGGTACTTACGAATTTCATTGAAAAATGGGACATGCTGTAGCAGATTAGATATAGTTTTGAGTTGTTAGTCATAGGCTAAAATAGAGACTGAGGATATTATCCCAGATTTTTTGTAAAACTATTTTGATAATTCTCACAGGGATGTTTTACCCTGTGCTTCAACATTGACTCTGTCCTTGATGAAGAGACACAAGTGAACATTATGATAGAAAGAACTTGGGAAGCTATAGGGAAGCCTGTTATGATCCCTTCATTAGGAGGAATAGGACTATTCAGAGGAAAACTGATGATGTTATGTGGAAATCTCGCTCAAATACCTATGACAGTCAATGGAACTTCAACAAAGGAAGACTTTGAGATTATTAAATTCATTGAAGACAACGCCCTGTTTACCATGTTACTAGGAAAATCTTGGATTGATAGAGATCAAGCTAGAAAGAAGTAAGAAGAAGAAGTCTTAGAACAGAAGAAACAAGAGTTTAAATACTTCATGACCCGAAATATTGCACAGTTGATTGAAGACCAGGAGAACAAATCGAAGCTACCTGACACTAGAAGCCCAGATGTCGAAGCTACAGGAACATTGGAAGACATACCGAAGGCTAAAATATCTACCTCAGATAAAGAAGAAGTGATACACCGGAATCCTAGGAAATAATCTCAGTCGTGCAAAGTGACTATGACCAAGGAAAATAAGAATTAGAATGGGAAAAGAACCACCAAGAAAAAGATCATGAGGAAGAAGGCTAGAAAGATGAGTAAGAAGAAGGATAAGATTGAAAACTTACAGCAGGTTCCAGAGAGTACCTCGTAGAATGAAACTTTCCAGAATTGGAGCTTCGTGGGGATATCAAAACAACAACATAGGGCACTTCGCCATGGCAAAGAAATATAGTTGTTGGAGGCCAATATATCCATTCGAATGCAAGCTCCAAATGGGTTAGAATGCATTGATGGCCTGTCACCAGACCATTGGACTAGGCCATAAAGCATAGAACAAAAATTAATGAGACTCACACCCGTTACAAAGTAAATCATTACCAAGATTTTCTATTTATCTCGTCGCGCCATGCATGAAGAACACTTTTGCCAACTGAGAATTTGAAGCCTGCAGAATAGCAAGTTTATACAGTGATCATCACACCCTTGTTGTTCATTCCTGTGCAATGTTTAATATCATTGTGACCCTGATATTATTAACCCTGAGAGCATATGTCCGAAGATCTTAGTGCACTTGAAGAATCTGCAAAGGAAGTACTCGTTGATCTCAAGACCGAGAAAGTCATGTCAGAAAGAAGGATGTCTGCAGGTGTGAAAGCATAATCAACAGGAGGAGTCCAAGCCTCCCCATCGACTACTCTCAGAGAAGGAACTTCCATAATCACGACAGAGACAAGAACGAAGCATAAAGATGATATTGTGAATGCCAAGCTGATTTTGAGCATTCTACCTGCCTACCTACCCCCTCTAAGTGGTGCCATCAACTGAGACAATGTGCCCATATATTTTGACTATGCTTTGGTCATGGCGTACCTCCCGAAAGGGATACACATAGTTCACACTGACAAGGATAAGCTCACAGTCTTGACGTTTAGTGACTTCAACCTTAGAGACCAGAAAGCTTACAACATGCTTGCCTCGCATAAGTACTGGACTAGGACCAAAGGAAAGAATTCAAAGATTATATTGTGGCCATGGAAATAGAACCTCACACAGTCCACACTGCTTAATGTGATGAAGATATTGCACTTCGTCCGACACCAGGAAGTGAACGCATGTGTGAAATTGTTGTTATCCTGCTACCATGAAGGTTACTTATGGTTGAATCATTGCATCACTGTAGATCCAAACTGGATCAATCGGATCACAGGGCTGAGCATGTAGGACCCTGACCCATAGGATTTTTACCCTCGAAAGACCTCAAATCGAGCATTAGCACAGAGAATCAAAGATTCGTATGGAGATGTAGAGAAGGGCACACGAGGTTAAAAGGTAACCTCTATCCAGAATGATGCAGTGCACCTCGCATGTCAAATGATTGCAGACAAGCTAGTTCGCAAGAACCACCCCACCCAAGTAATTGGATTCGTTGTTGAACTCACTGGGAAGTGCGCAGAAGGAATTCAGATGAATTGCGCATAGTACCTTGTAAACCATCTAGAACTTGATTTTCGGGAAGCACAAGACCAAGGGTATGAGTTCCACTTTAGCTGGATTCTCATACTGATCGCATTAATTGCATGGGAAATGCCAGAAGGTGCGACCTTCCCCGACATCAAGCCCTTCGAACCTTTGGCTACGAAGTTCAACACCATGTGGTACTCTAATGATATAAAAAAGCAGTGGCAATCTAATGTCGTCTTCCATAATTATTACAACCAGTTGAAAAAAACCATCCAATCCGAGCCTCGGATGACCTCAAATACCCTCCACAGGTTTCGTCCCTTAATGAAGTTCAGCACATACCGCCACTTTATTTATATAACAACATGCACAGATGGCCATAAGCAATAGTTACAGTCCTATTACAAACATACAGAGGAAGAATTAGATGAAATCACTAAGGAATGGTCGGCGAACCTCCTTATTCCAGCCAACCCTATGGAGTTATCTGATGTAGACAACCCACAAGTTTTGTAGGATACACCTGGGCCTAGTAAGACGAAGAATCCTGAAGGAGTTCAAGATGTAGAAAACACATCTATGAGGAATGCATCCATTTCACCAGAGCAAGGAGGAGATGGTGAAGAGATAAACGGTGCAGAACTTGACCAGAACAAAGGAGAAGTTACACTATAGAACGATGAGGAGGACCCATCAAAGAAAAGAAAGGTTACCCCACCAAAACCTTCATCTAGGAAGAAAGATAAGGCAACCAAAACTAAGTTTGAGACTGTTCTCACTCCGGATGACTTCGACTTCATAATCACTGCACTGAACGATACTTTTCTAGAGATAGAAAAAAAGCAGGAAGCCAAGCAGGAGGAAGTCTTCAGTCGCATCGGGGACGAGATTCAAGGAGTACAACAAGCAATATAGTTTATCCGTGCAGTTTCCATTGCACCCCTGCGATCAGGAACACCATAATTAGGTGATGAGCCAACCCAACTACATCGGATTGCTGATATAGTCAAAGCTCACCTTCGACGAGCTAAAGAAGAGATAACACAAGCCACCCAGGCTCTAGTGCAAGTACAGAAACACCTTAAGGACCATAGGAGTACTACAGAAAAGGAAAATCTCACTCTACAAGAAAAATGGGATGAAGAGAAAGAAACGCTACAAAAAAACAAGGAAAAGTTGCTCATAGAACAACTCGAAGTATGGGAAAGGGTTCACAGTGAAATTCTCTCTGTGAAAGTCATAGAAGTGAAAAATAAGGAAAGCGTTCCACAAGAGGTGGCACAACTTGAAGAAGTGATCCAATAGATTCAGTAGTGCATCGCAGACCAGAAACTTTTCACTATGCCCAAGACACCTCAAGAAATCAGAGACCTAAGATGACGTAGAACTATCGGCCCTCAGACCGAGATCCACTCTTAGGATCGTTCTCTATGCCCTTGAACTAGATCGGCTCTTTTGATTCCTACTAGAATCTCGGTCAAAATCGATCCACAGGTTTCTTTTTGCAACTCACAATCTCGCGAGTTCACGAGTCATGACTCCCGACTCTTCCTCCTAAAATCCACGATACCCAAGATCACGAAATCGTTACGGATCCTTCTTTGTCAGCACCCTCCATGCATGACCACCTGATAGGCTTAAATGCCAATGCCTCTCGCAACTCGCCACTTTGTGAGTTTCAACATCGTGCCTCCAAGCTCTTACCTCACGAACTCTCGAGAAGTGAGAAGTCAACAGGATATTGACTCCTTCCAATATGAGACATGTGTTCGTCAGTCTATTTTCCTAGGCCCACTTTGTGGTTCTACCACGTGTCCCTCGTGCCCATCTTCAGCACTTCGTGACTTCGCCTTTCATGACTTCAGGACCTGGAGCACCCTACTCTTGGGTTCTCACCCTACAAACCTCCGAGTTTGCAAGATCCTCTAATCTCTGCCACCTATCCTCCTCAGATGGACGGCTTAGATTCTTTCGCAACTTCGCTACTCATGAAGTTGAAGGACTTCCCTCTCTCACCTTTGATGTCTGAATCCCTGACATGGGTGATTTCACGACGCATGTCTGCTCTCAGACGAATGGCTCAGATTTCCTCGGGACTTCACTACTCGCGACCCCCTGTGACACAATCTTGTCAACTTGAAACCCTGGTAGCCAAAATATCGATGGGTCCCTTGAACCCTGCCACATGTCTCAATGAACGGACGGCCCAGATCAATTTTGGAACTTCTCTACCTACAAAGTCAAGATGCTCACCTCTGTGAGTCCCGGTGCCCAAATCTTCGAAATGGATGATTCTGCGACACGTGTCCTTCCGCAGACGGATGACTCAGATTCAAATTCATTGTTTTGGGACTTTCAGTGTGGAGTGTCCCGAATGCTCATCCTCAGGACCTCTGATATCCTGATTTCCACCCTTTTAAGGACTTTTGTTTTGCTGTTCACGAAAGTTTAACCCCCGTGCATCTTCTCTCAGATCTAATGGTTCAAATCATTTCTTCTGTGCACTCCTCCTGCACTACCTCCTGGACGTGGAAACCTTCAATAGTCCAAATATTTTCGGATCATCCGACAACAGTTATTGCTCCCGCTGAGCCCTGGGTGCTTTTCTTCCGGACTTGGAAGAATTTGAAATTCTCAAAGGCCTCGACCTTTGTCCATCTTCCTATGCAAACTATATAACATTGAGTCTCGCCTGTGTTCTCAAAGACGCTACTCCTCCTGATATTTAGAGACTCTGAACTCTCCCAAAGAGTCCTTTCATTTCTGCACTCCTCGTAGTTGTGGCTTCCTGCACCGAAAGCACTACTCCTCCTAAGCTTATCTTTCGAATCCTCAAGGGATTCCATGACTTATGCACCTCTACAGAGTCTTTGCACCCAAAGTGCTACTCCTTCTGAGCTTTACAAATACTCAGACCCCTAAGGGATTTTATCCTTCTTCCCTCTCCTGCAGATGGAGAATTTGAATACCCTCCTGGCTATCCCCTCCTCAAGCAACCTGTTGCTGAGTGTATCAGGGTGTTCAGCAACCCTGTGAAGATCCCTTAGTGGATTCTTCCTTCAACTACAAAACTCTAGTAGTTCTCTTCCTATGCCTATCTGCACATCTACTCAATGCCCACTTGGTAGAGTTTTACATAACTCCTTAGATATTTTGTCTGCAACTATGTTTCTCCACAACCTTGCCTCCTGAGGTGTTCAGCAACCTCACAGACCTTTCCCCAGTTGATGTTTTTATCTTTTGTGCCCACCTGACACATATTTGTCTGAATTCGCAGAGTTCAGAAGTGCATCTATGCACTGGTATTTAGAGACCACAGTACTCTGTCATGCCCTCTTGGCATGAAACCATAAAGAACCTCTCAAGCCTGAAAATCAAACAACTCCCTGCAAATGTCTAGCATACATCTACAACATAAATTGAACACACACAAACATTCATTCAATTCAAGAAATATGTAGGAAAAACTGTTGTTTGTATTAAATGGAAAATGTTTGTTTTTACAAGGTGTTCCTGAGCATGAACTATATCAAAGTCTCGGCTCCTTCTCTTCTCTTACAACTACTACAACTCTCCTACTCCCTATCCTGAGATACAATTACCATCAATGATATTTTACATGAGGGGGCTCTTAGAGTGCTTCCCTCCAACCTACCTACCCTATTCAATAGCATTGAATGGGTTGTCTAGTCCACAAATTGGATCTAGATCTCAGCCTTCAAACATTAAAGGTCTTCCTACTCTAATGCCTACACAAATGCACGGCTCCATGGCTCAACAGCCTAAACATTTAATTACATTCAAATTCAAAATGGAAGACGAGGGTTGCGCCTCTCTTCATCTTTGAATGCACGCACTGATGTGCCTGGCTGGTTGGCTGGCTGACATGGAGAGATGCTGCTGCATCATACTCCTCAGCTGAAAAATTCATGAGCTTCCTCTCTCAGCTTTGGAAATCCTCCTGGATCCCAAACAAATTTCTGGAGCTGTTCATTTGCTCCATCTCCCTGCTACTGCTGCCACTGATTTTCTTCTGCTCAACTTTTCCTTTTCGAAAGTTCCTACTGACCCTAACATCAGCCTCCTAATATTATCGATCACTTCGTCCAGCTGCTCCAGTGGTTGGCTCTATTTTTGCAGTCTCCCCAACTGCAAAAATTTTCTGCAATTCTGTAGACCACTGTGATCTCCCATGCCTTCTTCATCTATTTCCAACTTCACCTGTTGGATGTGCATGCCCTGCACTATCACCCTTATCTCTAGGGCTTCAATCTGTTCATACAGATTAGCCAAACTAATGTTGTCTGCTTCTTCCTCTTTTTCTTCTGCAAGCTCAAAGGCTGCAGTCTTTTCAGTTTCCTGGCTGAAAATGTCGAGCCATTCCTCAGAATGCTCATTCTCTTTTTCTGGGGCAACCTCAAATATCTGCTCCAATTCTTCTTTAACAGTATCAGTTGGATGTCCTTCTTCTATTGTTTCTATATCAACATCCGCAATGCAAGGTTATGCCTCCTCTTGGGCAAATGGCAGGAATATCGGAATTCCCCCAATCATCAAAAGATTTCTCCAATCTTCCTCCTTTTTCAACTGCATCTGTTGATCCAAATCTAACTTTGATCTCATGAGACTCTCACATAGCCTCACCTGCTTATCCATACCCACTTGGCAATATGGGATTTTCCTACTGCTTCCTTGGCAGACTATGAGATCAACTGATCCCATCTTTATCAGCACCTCGGGCTGAGTTGAACTCACCTATGAGTCCATGAGACTTTCAAACAGTCCCATCTCTGTTCCCTTGCCCACTTAGCAAACTGGAAACTTACTGCTGCCCTCCTAGCAGTCTATGAGATCTTGCAACGATCTCAATCCATTTCCCACCTAGAAATGTGAAATTCCTTGGCTGTCCTCATGACAGTCTATGAGATCTCGTAGTGATCTCAACCCTTTGCCCACCAGGAAATTAGGAATTTCCTCTCTACCCTCCTAGCAATACTTGAGATCTTCAGTTGATCCCAATTCATCCTTATTACTGAGGCTTCTCCCAGTCTCCTGTTCACATATTTGAACCCTTTCTTTTAGTCTGTTGAGGTTTTCAGCATGCCTCAACCACCTTCTTAACAACCTATGCTGTCTTCTATCCATCAACTCCTTGACTGGACATTTTATCTTTGTCTTCATGGGCCATTTATATACCCATCTTGACCTAGTATTCTGTTGCATCTCCAATGCAAGTTCATCCATCCTCACATTCATCTCAGCGAGTTCTTCATCCAATTCAACTTCTCTCATCATCTCTAGGTCTTTCTTTCCAGTGTATCTTCAGCCTTCAGTAGACATATCGCTATCCCTATCTTCTGTACTGGTAAACCTGTTGTTGCCACTCTGAAATCCTGAGTGTTCCCAGCCTCTTCTGCAATCCTCCTGACTGTCTCCTTGATTGCTACTTACCTGCAACTAATCATCTATAGAGTTTCCAGTACCCTACCTTCTTTTTCCCTCTCTGCCTGCAGTATATAGACAAAGTATCGGCTTTGATACCAAACTTGATGCAGACTTATCGGCCCTCGGACCAAGATCCGCTCTCAGGATCATTTTCTATGCCCTTGAGCCGGATCGGCTCTTTCGATTCCTACTGGAATATCGGTCAAAATCGATCCACGGGTTCATTTTCATAACTCACAATCTCGTGAGTTTGCAAGTCGTGACTCCCAACTCTTCCTCAAATCCGTGATACCCAAGATCGCGAAATCGTTACTGCTCCTTCTCTGTCAGCAACCTCCGTGCGTGACCATCGGCTAGTCTTAAATGCCAGTGCCTCTCACAACTCGCCACTTCGCAAGTTTCAACATCGTGCCTCCGAGGTCTTACCTCAGGAACTCCCGATAAGTGAGAAGTCAACAGGATATTGACTCCTTCCAATATGTGACATGTGTCCACCAGTCTATTTTCCCGGGCCCACTTCGTGGTTCTACCACATGTCCCTCATGCCCAGCTTCGGGACTTCGCGACTTCACCTTTCGTGACTTCAGGACTTGGACCACCCTACTCTTGGGCTCTCACCCTGCGAACCTTCGAGTTTGTGAGATCCTCTGATCTCTGCCACCTGTCCTCCTCAGATGAACATCTTAGATTCTTTCGCGACTTCGCTACTCATGAATTCAAATGAATTCCCTCTCTGACCCTTGATGTCTGAATCCTAGATATGGTTGATTTTGCAATGCATGTCCGCTCTCAGACGAATGGCTCAGATTTCCTCGAGACTTCGCTACTCGTGACCCCCTGTGACACAATCTTGTCAACTTGAAACTCCGTTAGCCAAAATACCGATGGGTCCCTTCATCCCTGCTACGTGTCTCAATGAATAGACGACCCAGATCAATTTCGAGACTTCACTACCTGCGAAGTCAAGATTCTTACCTCTGTGAGTCCCGCTGCCCAAATCTCTGAAGCAAATGATTCTATGACATGTGTCCTTCCGCAGACGGATGACTCAGATTCATATTCGTTGTTTCAGGACTTTCGGTGTGGAGTGTCTCGACTTCTCGTCCTCAGGACCTCTAATATCCTGAATGTCGATATCTCGATTTCCACCCTTCTCGGGACTTTCGTTCGGCTGCTCACGAAGGTTTAAACCCCGTGCATCTTCTCTCAGATCTAACGGCTAATGGTTTTTCATTCGAGATCTGACGATTCATATCCTTTCTCCAGTGCACTCCTCCTACAGTACCTCCTGGACGTGGAAACCTTCAATAGTCCAGATCTTTTCGGATCATCTGACGATAGTTATTGCTCCCACTGAGCCCTGGGCACTTTTCTTCTGGACTTGGAAGAATTTCAAATTCTCAAAGGCCTCGACCTTTGTTGATCTTCCTATGTGAACTCTATAACATTGAGTCTCACTTGCGTTCTCAAAGACACTACTCCTCCTGAGCTTTAGAGACTCTGAACTCTCCCAAAGAGTCCTTTCGTTTCTACACTCCTCACAGCTATGGCTTCGTGCACCAAAACCACTACTCCTCGCGATCTTATCCTTCGAATCCTCAAGGCATTTCGTGACTTCTGCGCCTCTGTAGAGTCTTTGCACCCAAAGTGCTACTCCTTCTGAGATTTACTAATACTCAGGACCCTAAGGGATTTTATCCTTCTTCCCTCTCCTACAGATGGAGAATTCGAATACCCTCCTGGCTATCCCATGCTCAAGAAACCTGTTGCTAAGTGTATCAGAGTGTTCAACAACCCTGCGAAGATCCCTCGATGGATTCTTCCTTCAACTACAGAACTCTAGGAGTTCTCTCCATGTGCATGTCTGCACATCTACTCAATGCCCACTTGGTAGAGTTTTACAGAACTCCTCAGAGATTCTGTCTACAACTATGTTTCTCCACATCCTTGCCTCCTGAGGTGTTCAACAACCTCACAGACCTTTCCCGAGTTGATTTTTTTAGCTTCTGTGCCCACCTGGCACGTCTTTGTCTAAATCCGCAGAGTTCAGAAGTGCATCTATGCACTGGTATTCAGAGACCACAGTACTCTGTCACGCCCTCCTGGCATGAAACCACAAAGAACCTCTCAATCCTGAAAATCAAACAAATCCCTGCAAATGTCTAGCATACATCTACAGCATAAATTGAACACACACAGACATTCATTCAATTTAGGAAATATGCAGGAAAAATTGTTGTTTGTATTAAATGGAAAATGCATGTTTTTACAAGGTGTTCCTGAGCATGAACTATATCAAAGTCTCGGCTCCTTCTCTTCTCTTACAACTACTACAACTCTCCTACTCCCTATCCTAAGATACAATTACCATCAATGATATTTTACATGAGGGGGCTCTTAGAGCGCTTCCCTCCAACCTACCTACCCTATTGAATAACATTGAATGGGCTGTCTAGTCCAAAAATTGGATCTAGATCTCAGCCTTCAAACATTAAAGGCCTTCCTACTCTATTGCCTGCACAAAGGAATGGCTCCACGGCTCAACAGCCTAAACATTTAATTACATTCAAATTCAAAATGGAAGACGAGGGCTACGCCTCTCTTCAGCTTTGAATGCATGCGCTGACGTGGCTGGTTGGCTGGTTGGCTGACATTGAGAGATTCTCCTGCATCATAAGAGAGGAAACTTCTCATAGCGTAGTTGGCAAAATCAGCTACGCTATGAGAATCATAGGAAACGGGAATGAGCTATGAAACTTCTCATAGCTCATCCTCAATCACGGGAATGGGAAACTTATCTTTAATAGTGATCTTGTTGATCTCT